>JAOSBO010201776.1:0-17975 GCA_027563915.1 Erythroxylum rotundifolium | reverse complement strand
GTGCTTAGTCATTTGGTAGTTGTACATTTCTTATTTCAAGTCTTCCATAGGTGTAGAAATTGTTTTTGACTTCAAAGGAAAAACTGTATTGATTTAGGTGGAATTAATCAAAATTGTCTTCATGAAATTTGTAGCTTATCTTTCTAGCTTTCCAACGGTATAAAGTATGGAATTTTTGGATATCAGAGTTGAGAGTTATGCTCATTACAAATTAGTGATGCTGCACAGTGGGAATATTGAACATTTGTGTAGATTTTCTTCTTTTCTTTAGTTAATAGAAAATGAGTTCTATGGTGTTTTGGAACGGGATGAAGAATGAGTGTGCTGGGTTAGAGATGAAATGGGGGTGAAAATGATGAGGAAAATGAGTTAGGAAGGTTAGATATGCATAAGATGAGCCATAGGTAGCTTAAGGAGTTGGAAATGTGGAATTTGACCCGTAGCTGTCCGTTAAACAGACTTTAATGTCTGCTAAACAGACTTTCTCAGGTCTGAAAATGTCCCAGACCAGTCAATGTCCGTTTGAAGGGACATGATGTCCGTTAGGTGGACCTTCTCGGGACAGTTTTGAAAATGTGAAAATTTGACCTTTTAAATAGCAAGAATCTTTTTTCGAGGTCTTCATGAAAGTTGTAGAATGCGAATCACTCTTCGAAAATATGCTTGAATGACTATGATCTGACACCCATAGTGAGAGTTATGCTAATTGTCCTAAATCATGGACATGCATAATTGTGGACCCACCAATGCTTTTCTCTGATATATTTAGGCTTGAGTGGAGATTGAAATGTACTTAGTTTGATGTGAAAATAAGAGACAAAAACAAGTGATTTGTTTAGGGTAACTGTTGAGGATATAAACATAAGAATGGATTGTCATATATCAAGTATTCAAATACGAAATTTTGTGATGTTATGAGAATGACGACAAGCCTAAGTTGGCTAAATGGGCTCATGGAAATAACCTTCAAGGTATCACACTAACTCACGTCCCAAGTATGACTCCGAACGTTGGGCTCCGGAAGCAGGGTTCCAACAGATGTGGCACCAGGGCAAGAAGATGAATCGATAATGATCAAGAGTTGGACTTTGGAAACTGGGTGCAACATAATGAATGAGAGAAGTCCACCTTAACCTTCCTTTAATGCCTTAGCGCTTCTAACCTTAAGTAATCCACCCAAGATACCCTTATGCATTCTTAATTTTTCAATTTAACTTATACCATACTATACTCTAACTGAATTTTTAATTCTTCCATTTAATACTTCAAATTTCCTTCAATCCATAAATTAATCCTCCGAAACTTGACATAATAATTAAACTTCAATTAAAGTGACTTATCTAACAATACCACAAAATTCATTCAATTCATGCTTACTAATTTAATCTTATCAACTATGACTTGTACCAACTCAGGCCCTAAAAGCTTCCTTTCACCTTCCTGGCCCCAACAAATAGGAGTTCGGCACCTCCTATTATACAAAACTTTATAAGGTACCATTTGAATTCCTGAATGATAAGAATTATTGTAAGCAAACTCAACTAAAGGCAAATGATCATCCCATGAGCCTTTAAAATCCATAACACAAGCTCTCAACATTGCTTTCAAAGTTTGTATTGTTCTCTCCGATTGAGTCTGGGGATGGAAAGCTGTACTAAAGTGCAGCTTAGTTCCCAAAGCCTCCTGTAAGCTTTTCCCAGAATCTGGAGGTGAACTTGGGATCTCTTCCTGAAACTATGGAACTTGGAATCCCATGAAGCCTGATTATCTCATCCACATATTTCTCAGCCAAGGCATTTAAAGAATCTGTCTGCTTAATTGGCAGGAAATGTGTTGACTTGGTTAGCTTATCCACTATCACCCATATTGCCTCAGGCTTCTTACTATTTCTCGGTAACCCCATCAAGAAATCCATTGTAATCTTCTCCCATTTCCATTTAGGATAGACAAAGGTTGAAGCTTGCTTGAAGGTGCCTGGTGCTCAGCCCTGACTTGCTGGCACACTAAGCATCTTTTAGTATACTCCGCAATATCCTTCTTCATTCCTTTCCACCAGAAATGCTCCTTCAAATCTCTATACATTCTTTTAGGCCTTCTCATTTACAAGACAATCTTTTCCTCTTCCCATTCTACCCTTAATAGGTGAGAGAAGTTCACCTTACCCTTCCTTTAATGCTTTAGTGCTTCTAACCTTAAGTAATCCGCCCAAAATACCCTTATGCATTCTTAATTTTTCAATTTAACTTACACCATACTATACTCTAACTTAATTTTTAATTCTTCCATTTAATACTTCAAATTTCCATCAATCCAAGAATTAATCCTCCTAAAGTTGACATAATAATTAAACTCCAATTGAACTGATTCATCTAGCAATACCACAAAATTCATTCAATTCATGCTTACTAATATAATGAAAAAATTTCGGGGCCCAACACCTAGTATACACAAGGAATATGGGTCAGTACCTAAATTAATCCCAGTATCCATAAGGGATATTGGTCAATTAATAGGCATTCAGTCACAACAAAATAAAAATGAAAGTGGAGTCTCATGTGCATTGCATGTATTTATCTTCACATATTTCATATGAATAATTATGAAAAGTTATTGAATTATGTTGACCCATTGTTATGCAACTTAATATGCATATTGATGAATGAATGATTGGGTTATTCTAAAATGAATATATGAAATGTTTGTATTCATAATGTGTTTATCAAAATGTGTATATACTTTTTAAGTTGGTATACACAATTGGAAGATGTGTTAAATGAGTCCTAATTCTAAACAACATCATGTACATATGGATTTGGTCATTATTTGAAATATTTATGTCCTGACATGGGTGAGAACACGATGATGGTTCACTCACTCAGTTCACAATCTCATCCAAATTGCAATGTTGATTTTCAAGTATTGAGGCGAGCTAAGGCTTAAGGCAAACTAGTAACAATTTGTAGTTGCCAATCTTGGGCATTAAGAATGGCTCAAAGGTCTAGTCAATTGATCCTGAAGCATCTAATTAGAATGCTTTGATCTAATATCCAGTTTCATGTTTTACATATTGTATAGGGATGTGAATCGTCACATGTTGTATGTTAAGTATGTATGAAATATGAGTGTAACCACACAATGAATTTTTATGTTTATGAACCAAACGTATTCAATGAAATGAAAATGTATGTTTACGTTCTACATTATGCCCCAATAAGCGATATGACTGCTCTAATATACTATTCCCGTAGGGTATGTGTGTTCAGATGTTCCTCAGAATGTCAGACAGATATTGTAAGAGAGTGGCATGTTATAGAGAGGGTAGTTAATACATTTGGAAATCTTAGGTGGGACACATTTCGATTAATAAAATAGGAAGGAGACACGATATGGAGAAAGTAATCTCTAGTTTTTAGATTCTTGGATTTTGAGTTTTCTACATTTTGGTATTGTTCATTGTTTGTTATTAGTCTTTCAATTTTAATTTAATTTTCCAAATTATTTTATTAAAAAAAATTTATTTAAAACAAAATTTAATCTAAATTAAAAGGTGTCTGGGCATCAATCCCTGTGGGATCGATATCTGCTTACTAACTACAAGTCATAACCCGTACACTTGTGATTTTTTAGCATAAAATGAGTAGATTGTTTTCACATTCAACAAGTTTTTGGCACTATTGCCAGGGATTGATTATTTAACATCTTATTTAATTTAGATTACTTTCCTTTAAGAGTTTTTGACATTTTTCCTTGCGTACTTACAGGTGCATGAACATAAGAAGCAAACAAAGACCAACAAAATTTGGTTACGACTAACTATTCGATATTACATGACACAATAAGACATCTTAGTAAGAGGAATGAGATAATTGAAGAGCTATATGCCAAGAAGAAATATAAAGAATAATGATGGAAGATAGTTATTATAGGGAGCAAGGAACTTTTGCAAATAACAATGAGGCACAATATGGTTTTGGAAGTACCAATTCTCATTAGAACACGTATACTCTAGGGTGGCAGAACCACCTAGATTTTTATTGGTCCGACAATGCAAGTACTCATATGGGACATCAAGACCTATTTGAATTTTAGAAAGATGAGTCCAGTTCATGGGATTCCAAATTTGACAAAATCATAGGTAAGCTAACAAAAATGGAAGAGAAACAGAAAAAGATATTTTCCAGCTAGGAGGAAAGTCAAAAGAGACTGGAAAAGAAATTCAATCAAGTTCTTGAAAATTATGCCACTTCTATTTATAACCTGGAGATTTAAGTAAGATAGGTTTCCCATGAATTTTGTAAGAGAAGTATGGAAGACTCTATGAGCAATATGGAATTATATCAACAAGAGCAATATGAGGCTATCACACTTACGAATAGGGAAGAGCTAGAAGAACTAGTGGAACACCATGCTGAACCCTACTTTATTGAAGACAAATAGATGAAAAAAGAGATTGGAGAAATGAATGAAAACCCTCCTTATTATTCACCAGTTCCTAATATATCATATATAAACATCGAAAAATCTTAGGTAGATGGTCATTAAAAGAACTCCATTTTTTGGATTGATGATAATCAAATGACATTCAAAAGGAATGATGTATTTAAGAATCTGAAAGATAATAGCTTATTCTAGATAATTGATGTGTTTGAATCTCTAACGAGCAAATGAATGAAGAACAGATGACAATAGACATCGAGTTTGAAGAAGTTATGAAAGTCTTATTCGTGAAGTGGAAGGACCAGAGGAGAAGAAGGTGATTAAGGAAGAAAGAGAGCAACTCACCTTTGTATAGGACAAACTGTTGGATTTGATGGAAGATTCAGGGAGTTTCATTATTCACTATTTTATTGACAGTTTGTTAACAAAAAAGACATTGACGAAGGAAATTGGTTTTCTCAACTTTATCAATATTATTCTTTTATTCATTTTGTAATTTGTAGCTTACTTACAGGCTACAAAACTGATGTTGAATAAAAAATGTGGAAGCAAGCCACTTATAATTGATCCTAGATGAGTTTTCAAGGATAGAAAGTCGAGCTATTGAGGTTAAAAGAAGCATTGCATAGGAGGCATCCCATGGAATTCTACTTCATTTTGATTTTTTTTGTTTATTTATTCATTTGATTCATTTAGTTATGATTATGTTAGGTTTAGGTTTGATTGATGTTTATTTGAATTTTGTTTCAATTTCAACTTGTTTTTCTCTTTTAATTTTTAGTTGATAACATTATCTTGATGCGTTTGTAGGTTTTAAGATCATGGAGAATACATGTTAAGGTTGGAAGAAGGTTTAGAAGTAGAAGAATCACCAATCCCCACTATCTTAGAAATGGAAGAATCACCAAATCCTATGATCATAGGAAATCTCTCTAGAAACGTTTTAGAGAGAATACCCATTCCCATGATCGTGGGAATTCTGGCGATTCCCATGATCAAGGGAAATCTCTCTAAAAATTTTCTGGAGAGTAATCCCAAGATCGTGGGAATTGTGGGAATTCCATCCCTAGGGAAATTAAAATTTCCCTTCCCTCTTTTTCTCTCACCCACTATTCAAAATTTTAGTCCTTCTCTCTCTAACCCGCAAAATTCTCCTACCACTCTCTAAATCCCTTCGTTTTTTCTCTAGATTCTTGTTACTTTCTTCATCTCTTTTCATTAATCTTTCAATCCTTCATTCTTTTCATGCATTAAATCATTCAAAAATACAAGGATTTAGATAAGATTTTGCTCTCTCTCTCTCTCTCTAAAATATGAATTTCACTCTCTTTCTCTCATATTTTCTAGGTTTTTTTTCTTCCTACAATGGCACCAAAGAAGATGATGACTAGGAAATCAGTTGATGAACTCTGGCTTCAAGATTCTACTGATGGCAAGTCTGATTTAGAGGTAGCCTATCGGGCCTCATTCCCAATTTATTCAGAAGAAGAATGTACACGATGTCGAGATAAAGAATTAGTCACTCTTAGATATTTTGATTTTAAATTGTTAGAAAACATAGGAGTGAGGTAGAAAATTGAGCAACTAGCTACAAAAATAGGATGGAATAGGTTCATTCAATATGACTTGCCTATTCACCCTATGATGACCATAGATTTTTTCACTAATATCTAATATAATCCCAAAATGGACATTTTCTGGTTTAGGTTATTTGGTAATGTTTACAGATTGGATTATACTATCATGTGTGATATTTTCGATTTGCCAAACACTAAAGTTTTAGACGATCATGATGGTTTTTATTTGGATGATTATTGGAAAAATATGAAGGGGGAAGAAAATTTTGACTCTAAGAATGCACTAAACTCTTTAATCCAATGTGCCGAGCATTTTCTATAGTATAAATTTATATGCCTAATTGTGTTCAATAAAATTGAAAGTAATAACTGCTCGGTCAAAGAACTATTCTTTTTGTGGTGCATGGATCAAAAAATTAAAACTAAAATGCCTTTTAGAATTTTTCGATCAATAGTGAGTGTTGTAAATAAAAAGAGTTCATATTTTGGTATGTCTCATACTGTTAGTACTTTAGCTTGGTTTTATAACCTTAATGTGGAAGAGGTGAGTACAACTCCAAATGATATGTTTGACATATCATATTTAAGGCACTTTGAGATTATGGAGCTCCATTCCATGGAACTCTACAATCCTCAGATGTGTATTATAGTGAGAAATAGGAGGGGCCAAGGTATAGCCGCTCTTGACCTTTCATCTCCTAAGCAGTCACGAAGCCAGAAGAAGAAGCAGTATAAGAGGAATTGAGTGCACCAACGGAGGTTGACTAATTTCAACAAATTCTCAACCAGATGGCTTCCAATGAGCAATTCATGACATCCCAACTTAATGAGCTCAACACCCAAATGTGACAAGTCCATAAGGAATAACGCAACTTGAAGAAGAGGTCCCTCAAATTATGTCAGAGGAAAAATTTTGAAGCTCCTTCGCCAACACCATCATCACCATCATCGCCATAGGCCATTTCTTACCTTAAACTCTTCTTTTTGTTATTTTTTTAATTATTTTAATATCTTTTGTTTGTGTTATGTCTTTTGTTTGGTTTGATGTCATTTGTTTGTTTTAATTTCTTTTTTTTGGTTTGATGTCATTTTCCCTCATTTGGTGGTTGACTTGTCACAATGTGATTGTTAAATGTAGGGAGGTGACATTGACTTTCTCAACTGCATTGTGTGCATTGTGTTGAATAAGATGCATGTTTAGGCATATCATATGCTTTATGTCAGCAATTAAACTGTACTTAAATCGTTCTGATGGATATTTCCATGAAATTCTATCATGCTAGTTGGAATTAGATTGAATCCATGTTTGAATTTGGATTAGTAGAAAATGAACTATGTTGAGTGAAGCAAAGTAGTTGGTTACATAAGCTTAGTCACAATTGTCATTTGAGCAATGAGGTAGTGTAGAGGTAAGTTTTCATTTGAACCATATGACTCTATCTATAGTCATTCTATTTCTTTATTAGGTGATACTTGCTTCGGTCATTACCTTCAGAACTTGTTTTGAATCGGTTTAAGTCTACTAGATGCATGCTTAATAGAAATGATTAAGGCCCTTTTTTGTGTTAACCCTAGGCTTAAACGATCCACTTTTGATTATCCCTTGCTACCCCTATTGAGCCTTAAAATTTTGTTTCTTAAAAACGCCTAAATTTTTAAAACCCTAAACCATTAACCTATTCATTCACAAGCTTAGTAAAGTATTAAGTAATACATATTTGTTACTGAAGTGATTTAAGGATATTTTTACCTATGAATTACATTGTTTATAGTGTTATTTTTATTCTTAGTCCTTCCATATATGAAGAGAAAGAAAGGAAAATGAAAAAATGAAAATGAAAACGATTGACTAGCAGTAATGAGAGTACCGAATTAGTTACATGTCTGTATCTCAGAGTATATTTTTTATCCCTTTTCATCCGCTTTTTATTTTACAAATGCTTGTGCTTAACCCATTTTCCCTCTTTACCCACCTTATCCCTAACTACATTACAACCTAAACAAGCCCTTTTAATCTATTTATGCATGCAATCATTGTAGAGGAGAACTGGTGTAATAGCAAGCCTATAGCAGTGTAGTTTCTTATAGGAAGTTTGAGCAAAACACTAATCATTAAACACTTGAGTGAAATGAGTGAAAACCGTGAGGAAGATTCATTTTGCATATATACTTATCTTTGAGTGATGGTGTCAATTACGAAGTTTGCTTATATACACTAATGACAAAGTAGTAATGATATGGGTATTAGCTTGATATTTAAGTTGCCTAAAATTTTAGTGATTGTATGCTTTGATCTTTATGAAAATTAAGTGATTGAATTAATTGGTTATATTTATTTTGCTAGAGGACAATCAAAGATTTAAGTATGGGGATATTGATAGGTGTACATTAGTTTATGTTTTTTGTATAATCGGCATGTGTTTCTTACATAATTGTTGATTATTTTTGTAGTTTAGGATTCATTTTGTATAATCTCATTTAGTTTAATTTTCATTGTTATTCTTTTATATTTGATGTTAATTTAGGGTTACAATCGACTATTTTTATATAGGAATGAAGATGGAGCAATTTGAAGATCGAAATAACAAAGAGGAGAAGAGAAGAGGAGTCATTCTGTGGCATATTCCCACGATCATGGAAAATACAATCTGAGACCTTATGTCGGGCTTTATAACTTAGGATTTTTAGACTATAAAAAGAGAATTAAGTCTCCAAGGTTGGAGGAAACGACACCCTTCTGTGGAAAAGATCTTTCTGGAGTAAAGAACACAAGTTTGGAGTCTTATGAAGGATTCAAGTTAAGGATTATCATCAAGAATGGGAAAATTGCACATTTACATAAAAAATTCCAGATTTTGGCAAAGAAGAGAAGAAGTTAGTTTACTCAATTTTTTGTCAATTTTACTTCTTCTAATCTTTGTAGAATGGATTATTTAAGTGTTAATGATGTTATGGAGACCGTGATTCACCAATTTAGTTTAGAGATTGCTTTTGAACTCCTATTTTATTGAATTAAATGAAAGTGCCATTGATGATTGTTGATTTTATTTGTATCTTGCAATAAATTGAGTGAGTGAGTGAGATCATTTATGTAAGAATGTACAATGAGAGTTGGCAACCTATAAACCTACAATCATCACATTAATTGATTAGTTAGAAGAGAGTTCTCAGCTGAGTAAATTGATCACCCATAGAATAGCTTAATAGCTAGTGAAATTGGTAGAGCGTTTAGATAGGTTGATATATTGTTCAATTGATCCCATTTAATTTGACTAGGGACAATTAATTGCACCTTAAGAGAGTGTAATAGCCCGTTCCTACACTTAAGGAATAACTGTTAGATTGAGCCATATCATTTGAGAATATGAAGAGCATTCCATAGGCATATATTACATTTGCATACACACATGAATCACGATTTAGAAACATTGTAAAGATGATATATATACTTAATTGACACATCCCGAGATATGAAAGATTTTAAGTGATTATGATGTAATAATGTTTCGGTTATGTCGTGAATATTGTTTGATGATTATAATTAGTTAATTGGGAATTTATCAATATGATTAAGTAATCGATAAAGTGGTGTGAACATTTAAATTTGGGAAAAACGTTAAAGAGCAAGACAAAAATGATACATGGACATTTGGGTAGGTTAGGCCTATGAAATGGTGACATGTGGCATGAGGAATGAGTGATATATGGCTTAGCGAATTGTATGAAAAATGGCATGAATAGATGAATGACGAGTGGCCTAAGAAACCAAATGAAAAGTGGACCAAGCATTAGGTGACAATTGGAAGCATGAGAAGAAGACACATGGCATAACTCTCCACTTGACAAATCTCCCACCTATCTACCACACAAATTTTACATTAGAAAGATCATCTTTCTTCATGTTTTTAGTCTTATGTTTCCTCTTTCAATCCCTCACCACAGACTTACTTGCAGCACCTCCTAAAACCTCAAGTTTTGTCAACTTTAGTAGTCTACATCTTGTGATTGGAAATCCTTTGTATTCCATCTTACTCTTAGAGTATATTTTAATATTTGAGAGGTTTGATTAGCTTGGCAATTGTGGAGACTTTGATTAATCAAGTGATTGATTTCCCTTTTATGTTATATGTTAGCATAACATATATGATGAGTGATTGGAGATGAATTGTATGTAAGGTTAATGCTGAAGTATGTTGGTAAGGTTAATGCTGAAGTATGTTGGAATAGGTTAGATGGAGTATTTTCACTAAATATACATATGTATTTTGGGCATATCTTGATCTGTTGGTATCCAAATGGGATTATTTTTAATTTATTTCAAAATAGAGATAGATGGCTATAATTTTTATAAAGGAATTGAATTCTAATTCTTTCTTTAAGTGTCTCTAAATTAGGCTTAAAGATGAGAACTGTGTGTTGTCATAGTATGGCAATAGTCTGTATTATTTTGGAAAACTAACCAGAAAACAATGTTGGAAAAGCTGGAAATGGGAATCACTTTTACATGAAATATGTTTCTTTTATGTGATGTTTGAGACAACATTTGATAGCATACTTCACTATGATGCATTTAGGCTTGAACAAAGTTTTACATGAACCTAGTGTGATGCTTAAATAAGTGATTAAATGTGTGATAGCTTAGGGTGATAATTGAGAATATGATTAAGAAAATAGATTGAGATTAATAAAATTAAGTAAATGGATATATTTTGGAGCAAGAAGCATAACTTTCTCTGTGGATGTTAGATTAGGGTCATTTAAGTATGCTTTCGAAGAGAACTCCGAGTAATACAACTTCTATAAAGACAATTAGGAGAGATTTTGCTGGTTAAAAGGTCAAAATTTAATATTTGTATAAGTGTCTAGTGAATGTCCACCCAATGGACATAATTAATGTCCCTCCTAATGGACATAAGCGGAGCTGGGAAGCTGGAAAACCCAAAAATGTCCACCTAGTAGATTTGAAGTCCTCCTAATGGACATTCATTGGCCATTTGGAATGAAATTGCTCTGAAAGATAGTATATAAAGGTATAAGTCAGCCATATGAACATAAAGTCTGTCTATGGGATATAGATCGGATGAAATTGTGAGAATAACAATAAGAAATGAATGAAAGTGATCTTATAATGCTAGAATAACTTTAGTGAATGATTGAGTGATAAACTTTGAATAATCTTGTATAATTGAGGTGTAAACTTAAGTTTAAATTAAACATACATGAATTATGAAGTATGAATGATTATGAGATGTGAATTAAGGAAATATACCTAGAATAATCAGTTAAGTATGCATTGAACATGACACATATACATGTGTATGGTTGAACAACTATATGATTGATCAACTGAGTAATATATGAATTATGTGTGTATTGTAAGATATAGAAGCACAAGTTGATCGATAGAATCCATAAATTTTTGGATCATCAAGGCAATAGCTCACTTAGAGTTTATGAGTTAACCTAGATGTGTTAACTCAATTATATGTATTTTTTTGTTTGAGTTTTATGTGGAGTGAGATGACCTAGATATGCCTCACTATGCTTGAATTTCTCTTGTTTAACTTTTATATATCGAACCGTTACTAGATTGATTTCGATAATTCTGACATCAATTATCTGAGGAGATCATTATTCGGGATTGTATTGGAAGGGCTTACTGTATGTGAATTTGACTGAATAATTGTTATTTGACATTATTATTGAGTGTTAGACCAAGGTCTGATGATAAATATTAATGTAAATGTGTATAGAATAAGTGATACTTAACTGAATGTTGAATTCTGGATTCTAACCTGATGTTTGTGATAAGTGACCGTGTCTACTGAAATAAAGTGATTGATAGCACATGATATGGAATGATGCATTTCATGACATTCATTTGCATGATTAGATAAAGGAGTTGTGACTAGAGTGACCAGCCTAAAATAAGCCAGATATCCACAAGGGATATAGGTCAGTACCTGAAATAAGCCCAATATTCATATTGGATATAAGTTTGAATCTGAAATAATCTCGGTATCCATAAGCGATATAGGTTAGTACCTAAATTAAGCCCGGTATCCATGAGAGATATGAGCCAACTAATAAACACTCGGTCACTACAAAATAAAAATGAAAGTGGAGACTCATATGCATTGCATGTATTTATCTTTACCTGTACCATGTGAATAATTGTGAAAAGTTATTGAATTATGTTGACTCATTATTGTGCAACTATGTATGGATGTTGATGAAATGAATGATTAGGTTATTCTGAAATGACTATATAAAATGTTTGTATTCATAATGTGTTTGTCGAAATGCGTATATATTTTGTGAGTTGGTATACACAATTGGAAGATGTGTTAAATGAGTCCTTATTCTGAACAACATGATATACATGTGGATTTGGTTATTGTTTAAAATACTTATGTCCTGATATGGGTAAGCCCATCGATGATGGTTCACTCATTGAGTTCGCAATCTCATCAAAATTACAAAGTTGATTTTTAGGTATTGAGGAGACCGAAGGTCTAAGGAAAACTAGTAGCGGTCCGTAATTATCAATCTTAGGCATTAGAATGGCTCAAAGGTCTAGTTAGTTAATTTTAAAGCGTCTAGTTAGAATGCTTTGATATAACATCCAGTTTCATGTTGTACATATTACATAGGGATGTGAACCTTCACATGTTGTGTGCTGAGTATGTATGAATTATGAGTGTAATAACGCAATGAATTTTTTATGTTTATGAACCAAACGCTTTCAATGAAATAACAATTTATGTTTATGTTCTACATTATGCCCTGATAAGTGATGTGACTTCTCTAATATACCATTCCCGTAGGGTGTGTGTGTTTGGATGTTCCTCCAAATGTCAGACATATACCTTAAGAGAGTGATATGTTACATTTTTTGGTATCAAAGCGTAGTTAGCATCTCTAGGGACATATATGAGTTGTTTAATATAACATCTGGTGAGAAATTTGTCTAGTGATCAAAATTGATGCCTGTTATAGGTCATCCTTTATAGGGGATAGAGTTGTTGAGTCAACTGACCTTGAGTCGATAGAAGCCAATAGAGAGTCTCCTATGCCTCAGTCTGAGCCAATGCCCCCTAGAGTACCAAAGAGGAGAGAAAGGAGATGTGATAAGCTTCAAAAATAGGGAGATGTAGACTTCTATGGAAGTACAGACCATCCTGAGGCAAAGAGCTAGTTGAAAGGACAAAAAGAATATTAGACCAAATAGACTATGAACCAGATGAGAGGTTTGATTATACCATCTCGTTATTACAAGGTCCAACTTACTTGAATAAGCCCACTTCCACTGAGCAGGTATCCATACATCCTGAGGACATTTGGACACACAAACCCTATGGAGGCGGCGTGCTAGAATAGTCAGTGAGTCGTACTCATTTCAAAAAAATTTTTTTTTGGAAAACTAATAATCATTTCTAGCCTACATCATTTAAAACATTGTCAAATACAATTAACATTACAAGCTCACATTGGATCATACATTAAACACATTATATAAATTTCAATAATCTTTTGGGCATATCTCAAAAACAAAATGTACTTAATCATAACTATTATTACAAACATAATTTATTTTTACAATAAAAGAGGCTTGCAGAATACAATATTTAATACTAAATTTACAGAAAATATATACAGACGCCAACTGATCCCGACCTCTATCTCTTACTTGAATGTAGTTAGTAGGCCCCAGTTACACTACTGGGGCCTACTAACTATGTAACTGGGGCCTACTAACTACATTCAGGTAAGAAATAGAGGTCGGGATCAGTTGGCGTCTATATATATTTTCTGTAAATTTGGGGTCTCCTTTAAGGCTGAAAAATCTGTTATAGATTGCGGTGAGTTTTGTGAACTCAGAAAGGTAACCGTCATCGATGGTTCACTCAATTCATATAACACATAACACATATAACATATAATTCACATCTTTACATTTTTCATAAATTATCACATATCACATTCTCACTTAAGGGTAAGACAATTTTTCATTTCAAACAATTAAACATACTTATTAAAAAGTATATGAAATGCTCATGTGACTCTTTTCCAATTATTACTTTATCGTGACTAAGTGCCTAAACTGTCCTGAATCTATTGTGGATATTGATCTCATTTATATTGTCCCTTATCTGTTGAGGATACAGGGCACATTTTACATAGTGAGCCTTTGTCTTTTAATCACATTTAAAGCTTTAAGCTCATTTTCGGTAGCTACTCAGGTCATAACTCTCATTATCTGATCATGCATTCTTGTATGGAATGCATCTCTTATAATCAATCAATCATATCAAGAAGCATTTAGTTCGTCACATTCACACACAAGTAGCACTTCAATATCCCATTTATGCATCAACTCTCGGACCTTCATTGTCCAGCATCAACATAATCAAATCACTTAATCATCTATTCATTCAAAACATATTCTAAAGTAAACAATTAATCACGTGGAACCATCCAGATTACTCAATGATTGCTGCCAAAGCTATTTCCTTAAAGTTCCGACAATGTCTAGATGTTGACGTTCCAGTTACTCCTCTATATCTAGCAATATGCACATATCACACTTTTGCACAATTATGAGTATTTGTTAATGAACATGTATGTATATGAAATATGCATAATGCATGTTCATGATAATCCCGGGTATCACTCTATTATTTTCATCATATAAACATTTATATTTCCAAACTCACATAAGTATCATTTATACTTATGTTTTATAGCTCAATAAAACAATTAAAATAGAAATTCATAACTCGTTTCGTTAATCCAGGTTTTTCCTAAAACATACCTTCAAGTCTACTGTATATGATCAATTTGACAATGAAAATGAAGTAATTTGGCAATACTTTCTACTATAAAAATATTCCTCATTGTCTTTAGTTTCTAATGATTCCAAGATCATTAAATTTGGTTCATTATTGTATGAGTTATGCTCAAAATACTGTAGACTAAGTACATTTGAAATTTAGCTAATGCATGATCATGCTGTCAAGTTTTACAACTGATATCTCTCAATTCCAATATCCAAAAATTACAAACTTGATACCAATTGAAATCTAAGAGAATAAGATACAACTTTTGTGTTAGAAACTTTTATCTGATTCAGCCTACATCAAGAAACTTTTATTCGATAACAAAAGGACATGATTTCTATCTTGAGTAGTGGTATAGTCTAGGCCAAGACTCAACTTCAAGCCAGATTTTGAAATTCTTATAGAAAGAATTAAAATTTGATTTCTTCAAAAAATTTGTAGCCCTATGTCTTTGGTTTACTCAAAATCAAGAATCATTCCATTTCAATAACTAGAGAGCAAGTTATACATTAAACACAGAAGCATAATCAGTGAACATGTTTCCGCTACATTTTCCAGCACTCATCTTCCAATTTTCCAGATTTTACACCTATCACAACTTGTACAAAGATAACTTTTCCTACTTCATTACTCTTCTTTCTTAACTCCATTCTAATTCAATATCATTCACAATCCAATTCATAATCTACATTTAATCATTAACTCAAAACAGAACATGTGCATACATTCACAAAAATCCATTTTTCCGTACGTCTTTCAATCCCATCTTAGGACTCATTGTAACTCTAAATTATCTCTACATCAATTTAAATCATAAATCAACATAAACATAAAAGAAAACATGTACATATCCAGATTTTTTTCTCATTCACGTCAAACACATATAACACCATCTTATGATCATATGCCCTCTAAATACCATTATGTATGCTTCATTCAACAAATCAAGAAGAGTAAAGCTTGTAACTTACTTGTTTACTTCAAGATCTTCAAAAAATACCTAACCCTAGCTTTCCCATATACCATACGACCATCAACTCTCATCGAGGAATGGGTTGGGTCTTCTAGTAGGAAGGTGAGGAAGATAAAGAAAACAGAAGTAAATGATGGATGAGAGCAAGATGCAACATTAATGAATCTTGGTGAAGCAAAAACATGAAGAAGAAGAAGAAGGAATGAAGAAGATGAAGGTAGGAGAGACTTATGAAGAAAGAGAAGCAATTGACAAGTGAAAGACCAAAAAGTTGGTCTTTCAATTGACAAAAACGTAGGTTTAACAAGTGGTGTGGCAAGTGACACATGTCAATTGCCACATGTCACTTTTTTATGGTTTCTAATGGGTCCTCTTTATTATTAGTCCATTTGTCTCCAATTCTTACTCCAATTATCTCCCAATTTTCAATGACATGAGTCATTAAATCCCAATATCACTTTTCAATAATTCTACTACCATCTGATATTTATTTCTACTACCATTTAACAACTGTCCTACTACTTCGTATTTTTCCTAGTCCATAAATACCCAAAAATTCCAGAAAATTCTCAAAATTTCCCAAAAATTAAAAATTTATAATTTAATTCACCAAATCAAATTTTAGAACAAAATATTCACTATCAACCTCATAATCACATTAAATGAATCATTTATACTCGGAAAATATCAAATGAGTGCATAAACAAATTATTGTAATGTGTGCAACGATCAAATTCAAGTGTATGCATGCTATATTATGCATAAGCATGAAATGCATGTTTGTTTCTCTCACTTTTATTTCTCATTTACGGTATTCACGACTCTAGCCCTTAATATGGGAACGAGATGTTGCAATTTTCCCTCTTAATAAATTTCATCCTCGAAATTTTTATCTGAATCGTCAAAAACAAAGGCAGGGGTAATGTTTCCTCCATTTCCCATTTAACTTCATCACTTGAATAATTTCTTCCAATTGACTATAGTAGATGGAATCACTTGTTCTTTCAATTACTTGTTCAGATATCCTTCTCTCTTATCTGATGCCACAATATATATCTCATACTATTCGCAAGTTCACTTCATGTGCTGATAATACACCTATGGAAGATCATATAGATGTTTCTTAACATACTCATGTACCACAGTGTGGATCTGATATACCTTTGTTGGTGAGAGAACTTAACTCAATGGTCGTATGCTCTCAATAACTTCATATAGACTAATACAATTCGGGCTTAGTTCTCCTTTTAATGAATATTTGCACACCTTGCCAAGGTGGTACTTTCAGAAACACTTTATCTATCTCTTTATATTCCATATCTTCAGTGTTGATCCATCTAACTAATTCATCTTTCTTGAATTACTTAGTTTCAACTACAGATTTATTTCACTTATCAATAGCATCTCAAATCTATTATAGCCTTTAACTATTATTACGCCTTCTTCACCATAATATAAAGGTGGACGACTCATTTTGTAAAAAACGCCTCATACAATTTCAATTTTAACCTCTCAATTATATAGTGTACGGTTATATTAAGACTACAGTGACAATGATTGTTACAATCAAATTCAACCAAAACTATACATTGAGCTTGTATTCCTAGGAACTCCAAAATATAAGCTCTAAATGTATTTCCAATAGTTAAAACTTTTGGAAAATCAAACATTTAATCACACCTTCATTCACTTGTTTCTTCATCCCTAGCCACTAAATATTATCACAACATATTACTACCAGGATGTATAACGTCGGTTGTTATGTACGCTTCCTCCAAATTTCTTTTCTCAATCATTTATATCTGGTATACATACTCTTTACTTTAATCATAAAGTATCCTTTTCCCAATTCAACTCAAAATTTGAACTTGTTTTCAATTTCTTAATATGATTTCACAATTTTTGACTCCTCACTTTGGGCTTTTCTAGTCTTTCTATGCAAAACTAATCTTAATTTCAATGTGGCTAATGACACTTCATTTTGCCCCAATTTTGACTCAATTATTTTATGGTCTTTATTGCACTAGAATTACTAACCCCAATATCTAAAATTATTGGCTATTGGATTTTTTGTTCATTGCATCATATACAACACTAGCTTTACTGGGTAATACTCATTTGTACATCATAATCTTCAAGTAACTCTAT
>JAOSBO010201747.1:0-17983 GCA_027563915.1 Erythroxylum rotundifolium | reverse complement strand
TGGGGTCGGACCATAGGCCGCTTCTCATCACTCTTTTAGCCCCCGCACCGCGACAGATGTGTAACCCAAGGTTCCGGTTCCAAAATGCTTGGCTCACCCAGGACAATTTCGAGAGGGTGGTGGCCGATCACTGGTCCCCCTCTGAGGGGGATGTGCTTATGGCACTAAGAGACTTATCCGGCCACCTACTATCGTGGTCAAAGACAGAAGTGGGCAGCATCCGTCATCGAAAGCAACGACTACTCTCCAGATTGGACGGTATCCAGCGTACTATGCAGGACAACAACATGGAGTATTTACTGGCCCTAGAAGATCAATTAAGCAGGGAACTGCCCCAGGTTTTGTGCGAGGAGGAGATATGCTGGCATCAAAAAGCGAGGTGTGACTGGATGTCCAAAAGGGACCGCAATACCAAGTACTATCACACTATCACCCTCACCAAAAGAAAACAGCTTTTTATCTCGAGCCTACAGGACCATCGAGGAGTTATTATTTCAGACCCCGTCTTATTGCGAAGGATGGACCAGACACATTATGCCCAATTGTACCAGAATGCCGAGCAACAACGATGGCTGCTTCCCCTGTCAGGAACTTACCCAGCGCTTTTGGAGGAGTGCCGCCACGACCTTGACCTGTTAGTTCACACAACTGAGATTCGCCACGCTGTCTTTGGGATTAATCCTAATAAAGCCTCGGGTGTAGATGGGTACAACGCCCGTTTCTTCCAAAGTTAATGGCCAACGATAGGTTCGTCGGTGGTGGCTTTTATTCAGCGGGTGTTTCGGTTGGATTGTTGGGAAGCTGAACTGAACAAAACTCTTCTAGTTTTGATTCCTAAGGTTCCCTCCCCGTCAAACCTTTCCCAATTCCGGCCCATAAGCCTTTGTAATGTGATGTACAAAATTCTCTCGAAGGTGATCGTGAACCGGTTGAAACCCCACATGGACCACCTGGTAGCGGCTAATCAATACAGTTTTATCCCGGGGCGTAAAATATCTGATAATATCATTCTCGCTTAGGAGATCATCCACTCGATGCGACACTTTAAGGGGAAGACCGGATATCTTGCCCTTAAAGTAGATATCGAAAAAGCCTATGATACTCTTAACTGGGATTTTATCCGCGACACCCTATCCAAGATAAGGCTGCCTCCTCTTTTAATCACAGTCATCATGAAGTGTGTGACCACGGTGTCTATGCAAGTACTGTGGCAAGGCGTGCCATCTGAGACCTTTACTCCTGCCAAGGGACTTCGCCAAGGGGATCCTCTCTCGCCATATCTCTTTGTGTTGTGTGTTGAACGGTTTGGGCAACTAATCTCCCAGGCAGTGGCGCGGGGCCGGTGGAAGCTGATTAAGCTGAACTGTACGAGACCACCCATCTCCCACCTCTTCTTTGCCGATGATCTTGTGTTGTTTGCCGAAGCCGAGGACACGCAGGCATAGATCATTAGGAGTACGATGGAAGCCTTTTGCCAGGTGTTGGGACAACGAGTTAGTCCCACTAAAACTAAGGTTTTTTTCTTCGCGAATGTCCCAAGACATGCGCGGGACCGCATAAGTCAGTGGTTACGAGTGACTTGTACTCCTAACTTGGGGAAGTACCTCGGAGTCCCCCTGTTACATGATCGTACAAATCGAAGCACTTACCACCACATCCTGGAGACTGTGCAACATAGACTGGCTGGGTGGAGGGGCCGCGCCTTGTCCCTTGCGGGTCGAGTCACGCTTACCCAGTCCGTCATTGCATCTCTACCGGTTTATACCATGCAAAATGTTCGCCTCCCACGCACGCTCTGTGACCAGGTTGAAAAACTTATGAGTGAATTCATATGGGGAACGTCGAGCGGGCAACGGCGATCACACCTAGTGAACTGGGAGGCGGTATGCCGACCTAAACCAGAAGGGGGACTCGGGCTCAAACGAGTACGAACTACTAATGACGCCCTACTTACAAAACTAGGGTGGGAACTGCTCACGAATCATAATGCGTTATGGGTCAGGGTTCTCAGAGCGAAATACCGTTTCGATACCCAATCCATTCGCTCTACGATCCCTCGCGGCCGTGCCTCTGCCTGCTGGCGGGGAATCGCCACAATATGGCCAATAGTACGCCAGGGGCTCTTATGGAAGCTTGGCAACGACAAATGTATCCAGTTCTGGCGAGACAACTGGGTGGCGGGGCGGGGACCCCTTAGTGAATTAGCGGTAACCCCTATTTCAGAATGCGATCTTTCCCGAACAGTGGCGGAGTATCTCACGGATGATGGGGCATGGCGTTGGTGTGAGTTCCACAATTATCTGCCTCATTTTGTGTGTATGGACATTGCACGCCTCCATCTCAGCCGGGTGGAAGGGGAGGAAGATTCGTTTACGTTGGGGATTTTACGGTCGCCTCCGCCTATAGTCTCATCGAGGACCAACCCATGACCGCAATCCCCAGGCAATGGGTTCTCATATGGAAATGGCAAGGGCCCCAAAGCATTCGAACCTTTCTCTGGCTGGCGGTTACGGATAAATTGCTCACCAACAAACGTGTGATTCGGCATCTATTGGATGACAGTAGCTGCTCAGATTGTGGATTCGAGGAATCTACCCTACATTTGTTACGGGACTGTCCACGGGTGCAAGCTTTCTGGCATCAATTCCCTGCCACAGTGGTGAGCATGAGGTTCTTCCACCACCCGGAGGAGCGGTGGATTTTGATGAACCTCGCGGAAAGGGCTACTATTTCCCAATTAGGGTGGCCGCGGATATTTGGGGTCGCTTGCTGGTTTCTATGGCAATTGTGGAATAAATGTCTGTTTGAAGACGAGTTTCAGTGGCCGGCGAATGGACCGCGGTATGTTTGGGACTATGTGGAGTGGATCGAGAGGGCGCGTATTCTCAAATCCAGAGTGTTTCCCTAGCCAGGACTGGCTCTGGGGCAGGTTGTTGGTTGGGTAAAACCACCAGCAGGGTGGGTCAAATTAAACACCGATGGGGCTGTCAACCCGGTCACCAATCGCACAATTGCTGGGGGATTAATCCGGGACAACCAAGGCAGATGGTGTGGTGGTTTTACTCACAACATTGGGGAGGGCTTACCACTCACGGCTGAATTGTGGGGTGTTCATTCAGGACTCCTCTTAGCTTGGGAGCAGGGACATCGCCATATTGAAGTCGAAGTGGATTCTCTCGAAGTCATTAATATATTATCAGCATCCCCAATCATTCTCACTGAGCCTAACGTCTTGATTGCAGGTATACGGGAACTGCTCTACCGTAGCTAGGAGATCAAGATCCAGCATGTGTATCGCGAAGGA
The DNA here is from genome assembly GCA_027563915.1 of Erythroxylum rotundifolium. Lineage (NCBI taxonomy): Eukaryota > Viridiplantae > Streptophyta > Magnoliopsida > Malpighiales > Erythroxylaceae > Erythroxylum > Erythroxylum rotundifolium. Next base: position 14,679 of record JAOSBO010201747.1, on the reverse strand, counting down.
AACCAATGTGCCGATCGTCTGGCGGCGCTCGCAGTCTCATCCAGTCCAGGCCTCCATTTTCTGCCGGAGGTTCTGAACCTGATTACTAATCTTTTGTATCTTGATTTGCAAGGGACTTTGTATCGCAGACTTATGAGTTAATCTAGTCGACCGTTTTTATTTTTTTTAAAAAAAGATTGAATCTTTCTTAGAAAATTTTTGACGGGTTTTGGCTATATCTGTAGTTGAACATCATAGAAGGGAAGATGCAATATTTATACGACGAGAGCGGAAGGAGGTATCTGGATGCGCTTGCTGGAATAGTGACAGTCTCATGTGGGCACTGCCACCCTCATGTTTTGGAGGCCCTTACAGAGCAAAGTAAGCTTCTTCAGCATGCTACCACTATTTACTCGTATCACGCAACAACTGATTTCGCCGAGGCCTTAGCCACCAAGATGCCTGGGAACCTCAAGATCTTTGTTTGATTTCTCTTCTCTTCGTGGTTTACCAAAAATTTAAAGCTTGCAAGGACTACAGAAAGATGGATTCTTTGTTCTTTCTCTTGCAGGCTTTGGACACTAGTAGAACTTGAAAATTTGGACTACCTTCATTTAAGAAATAATAGTTTCATGATATCATTGTAGCACTCTCTCGTAACTACTGTAGCACTCTCATGTAAATACTGTAGCACTTGTTTTTCAACACTTAGAACCACTTTCGGAGTAACGTGATGATGTTACGTTTGGCGGTAATGGCATCCATCGACCAAGAGGGACATCAATTTAAGAAAGTTCACACTCGGAAATGAGAGGAGGAAACGTCACTGCCTCCAAAACTCTCGTATAGTGCAGCTGTCATCAGCGACTTTGTGGGGGACCTTGCTGCCAAAGAGAAACTGGATCAACGATGGTTGCAAGTAGTGGTAGTTAAACTGCTCAGGCGACACATAGGGTATAAGATCCTCTGCGCCAAACTGAAGACGATGTGGATTCCAAGAGGCCCCATAAAGGTAGTCGACCTCGATTGCAATTACTTCCTTGTTAACTTCGTCGACGAGACTGACTTTATGCGTGCACTGACTCATGGGCCGTGGGTAATCTTTGGCCAAGCACTCTCTGTCCAACGGTGGACACCAACTTTTCGGCCATCATAGGGTAACATCACATCAGCTATCGTCTGGATCAAGTTTCCCAGCTTACCCATTGCTAGGTACCACCCCCAAATATCCACGACGTTAGGCAACCTGGTGGGTTGCACGGTTAAGATCGACGAAGCCACCAACCAGGCACAGAGGGGTAAGTATGCGAGGGTGGTGGTGGAGGTCGACCTAAATGTCCCGCTTTGCTCCAGTGTTGAGTTAGACGGTGAGAAGCTAATGGTGGCATACGAAGGGCTCCCACAAATCTGTTTCACATGTGGGATGGTGGGGCATCATGCAAGCGGGTGCCCGAAGACGCTTAATGCGCAACCTGAAGATCCAACCTCGTCCACCGCTGTGGGAGCAGGAATGTCAGAGCCTTCGGGAGTGGGTGGGTCAACTGCACCACTGAACGCAATCGAGATAGACACCAAATATAGCCCATGGGTTTAGGTCCAACGGTTGAATTTCGAAACTCAAAGCAACGGTAGGAAAGGAACGATCCTTGCAGACACGGAGAGGCAAATTAGTTGGGGGGCTCGAGGTACTCTGTTCTAACAGACAACGACAACTTGAGAGACATAGCTCATGGCCATGAAATGCTGCCCTTTCTTCCCGTCACTCCCAGATTTGGACAACGTTTCACTCTACCAGTGCACCGTAGTCAAACTCGGAGACAAGGGTGGGCTGTTTCATCTATTGGCTCCATATGCCCCGTGCGGACAGCATCAACAGGACTAGTCGATGAATCCTAGCACCGGCATGGGGAGCTAGCCTCGCAGTCCAACGTCTCACCGGCGATCGACAGACATGCACCACCCCTAGTCCAAATCCAACCTACCGAACTGGTGAAACATCTGGCAGTTAACATCAGTGCTCACACTGAAACGGTTTACGATAGGCAGACTTTTGAGGAGCGAGAGTAGCTGGCCCCGGATCGACTACAATCTATGGAAGGAGTCGAAGGGTTCGAAACAACTGGTCGACCTCCGATTTGCGATGGTGACCCCTCCCCTGAAGAACCCCTAGACAATGGTGACACAGAGTTGGCGATGATGGAAGGAGTGACTGCTCTCGAACTAGAAGTGAAGACTAGGCCGTAGGACGAACCAGGAGGGCTCGAAGGTGGCCATGTAGAGAGTGACATCTCCATGCGGAATTAAGAGTGCACTTCCTTCCTAATCTTTTGATTGTGACTTTATTAATTTGGAATTGTTAAGGCGTAGGGAGTTAGATTTAATTTGATTTTGTGTAATTACATTCAATACTATAATCTTGGTATTTTGGCCCTGTTAGAGCCACGTCTTAGTGGGCCTCGCGCGACCGACATTGTCAATCGTTTAGGGTTTGATTACTCGGTTAGAGTAGAAGTAGTAGGTTTCTCGGGTGGCATCTGGCTTTTATGGCAGAAGGAATTTGACATTTCAGTAGTGGTAGTCCATCGTCAGTTTATTCATACCACGGTAACATGTGATTTTAATGCAAAATTGGACGAGTCCAATCTAAAGAGTGGAGCCAGGACTCCTCGGGTGGTGAATACACAGTTTTGGGAGTGGGTGTATGGGAGTGGACTTCATGATTTGGAATTTGTTGGATCAAAATTTACGTGGCGTAGGGGTATGACACAGGCTCGATTGGACCGAGCATTTGGGTCCACCTCTTGGTTAGCGGAATTTCCCCACATCGTGAATCATCATCTCCCTTTTGTTGGTTCAGACCATAGGCCGTTGCTGATTAATTTCGAACAGCCCAAAACTCGTAGCATCACATTCCCCGTCTTTCGATTCCAAAATGTTTGGCTGACCCACGCAGCATTTGATGAGATGGTTGCCACGCATTGGCACCCAATGGAGGAGCCAATCAGCAAGATGTTAGCGACGTTTTCTACTGAACTTCTGGGTTGGAATAAGGAAGTTTTTGGAAACATATTGTTCCGAAAAAAAAAGGTTACTAGCTCGGTTGGAGGGTATACAACAAGCAATGCCAACTGGCAACGAAGATTAGCTTCTGGATTTGGAAGAGAGACTGAGTGACAAGTTACAAATGGTGCTGTGAGAGGAGGAGCTTTATTGGCATTAGCAGGCTCGATGTAACTAGATATCGAAAGGGGATAGGAATACTAAATATTATCATACTCTTACCCTGTCTAAAAGGAAGAAATTACACATTGAGCAACTTTACGATTTCAATGGGTCACTAATCTCTAACCCTACTCAATTGCGACGCTTAGCCAGGGAGTATTTTGTTCAACTTAATGTGAGTAACGCTAGGACACCACCCGATTTTCTTATCACAGGTGCTTTTCTAGGATTGTCGGCTGAGGAGTTTGCTGACCTCAATCTGCCTGTTCGCGAAACTAAAGTCAAACATGCAATTTTTGACATGCATCCTACTAAAGCCCCTAGAGTCGACGGTTTCACTGCCTCTTTTTTCCAAAGCCAATGGAGTACAGTTGGCCAGCAGTGGTGGAGTTTATACAAGTGTTTCGACTTTAATAGTGGGACCAAGAGTTGAACAAAACTATTCTGGTAATGATGCCTAAAATTCCCTTGCCGATGAATATAACGCAGTTTCGCGCAATTAGCTTTTGCACGGTGCTTTACAAAGTTATTTCTAAAGTCATAGTGAATAGGTTGAAACCCCACTTGGACCAGCTTGGGGCTGTTAATCAATGCGGTTTTATTCCTGGCCGTCATATTACTGATAATATCATCATCGCCCAAGAGATTATTCACTTGATGCGGAACAAGAAGGGGAAGACGAGGTATTTGGCTATCCAAGTAGACTTGGAAAAAGCGTATGACCATCTTAGATGGGATTTTATCCAAGATACTTTGAAGGATATTGGGATTCCGGATAATTTCCTTGGTGTCATTATGCAATGTGTCACTACGGTGACTATGTAAGTCGTGTGGCAAGGCACCCTGACCGAATCCTTTACTCCTACAAATGGTATACGCCAGGGCGACCCAATCTCGCCTTATCTTTTTGCATTATGTATGGAACGGCTCGGTCATCTTATCACACATGAGGTGAAACAAGGCCATTGGAAACCACTAAAACTGAGCCCTACAGGGCCTCTGATCTCCCACCTCTTCTTTGCCAATGACCTTATCCTGTTTGTCGAAGCCATGACAAATCAAACTCAGGTAATTGCCAAAACTTTGGACTCCTTTTGCCAGGCCTCAGGTCAGAAGGTGAACAATGCGAAAACCCGCCTTTTTTTCTCCAAGAACGTTCCTCAAGCCACCATGACTCAACTCAGTCACACCCTTTAGATTCCATGTACAACGAACCTTGGAAAATATTTAGGAGTCCCATTGATTCACGAGCGAACCACGTGCAATACTTATCAATATATCCTCGACAAGGCACACTAGAAATTAGAGGGATGGAGAGTCTGAGTTTTATCTCTAGCAGGGCGGTTTACTCTTACCCGGTCTGTCATAGCGTCACTGCCCTTTTACATGATACAGACCGTTAGGTTTCCTCGACAACTTCGCGAAGAGTTGGAGAAATTAATGCTGACCTTTATCTAGGGATTAACGGACGTGTAAAGAAAAGTACACCTAGTCAGCTGGGACACAGTGTGTCAACCTAAAAAGACCGAAGGTCTGGGCATCAAGCATATTCGTACCTCTAATGATGCACTCCTCACAAAGTTAAGGCTAGGATCTGATTACAAAGCCGTCTGTCTTTTAGGTACAGATCTGGAGGGCCAAATACCGAATGGATGACCACCACATTCCCCTTCAATTAAAGAAACCCAAAACTTCTGCAACTTGGAAGGGGATTTCAACTGTTTGGGGTGTTGTACGACAAGGTTTAAAATGGCACTTAGGAACTGGGCAACACATTTTATTTTGGATGGATAATTGGCTCGAAGACTGGGGCCCACTAGTCTGTGTGGCTAATAATTAGATTGCAGTAAGCCAACTTTCCGCTACAGTTTCAGACTATACTATCGACACCGGCTCCTGGCAATGGCATTTATTCCAACATTTTCTTCCTTCCTCAGCCTGTATGGCCATTGTGGCATCCAGACCCCAAGCAATAGGCAGACGGGAAGATATAGTGTTGTGGGGGCACACCAACCATGGGGGATTTACAGTGGCCTCTGCCTATGACCACATTGAAGGTACCTCCCCTGACACATTCCCCCATTTCTGGGACTTGATATGGAAATGGGTAGGGCCTCAGAGAATTCGGTCGTTCCTCTGGCTTTTGGCTAAACGGAAACTACTGACAAACCACCAGCGTGTGGTCCGCCATATCACAGTCAATAGTAACTGCCCAGTTTGTGGGCATGAAGAAACCATTTTGCATGTCGTACCTGATTGCCCCCGGGTGACGTCCTTTTGGAAGCAATTTCCAATTGACATGTTAGATGCGGAGTTTTTTCAACAGACTGAACGAATGTGGATGTAGTCTAATTTAACAAAGTAGCATTCCCCACATTAAATCGCATGGTCTACTATTTATGGTATCGCTGTTTGGTTTGTGTGACAATGGCGAAACAAGTGGCTTTTTGAGGAGGGTTTTGTCTGCCCGGAGGTAGGGTCTAAAATCGTCCTAGATTATGTTATTTGGGTTGCACGAGCCAGCACAATGAAACAGCGTGTGTTTCGGAATCAGGGCGTCCCGTTGGGAAGTTACATTGGGTGGTAAAACCCCCGGAGGGTTGGTTTAAATTAAACACAGACGAAGGCTTTAAATCAGGTCCCAATTGAGCTACTGCTGGAGGTGTAATTCAGAACCGCCTAGGCCAGTGGTGTGGAGGTTTTATACAGAATATTGGCGAAGGTTTGGTAGTGACCGCAGAACTCTGGGGCATCCATTCAGGCCTCACATTAGCTTGGGAGTTGGGCTACCGCCTTGTCCTCGTTGAAGTGGACTCCTTAGAGGTAATTAACATTCTCTCTTCCTCTTCTCACTTAGTTCTCTTTGAGGAAAACTCTTTGATTGCAGGTATACGAGCGTTACAAAATCGGATATGGGAGGTGCCATTGCAAAATACCTGTAGAGAAGGAAATCAGTGTGCTGACAAATTGGCTTCGCTAGCTTGGCTTTCCAACCTCGGACTACATATTTTTCAGGAGGCACCGAGGAGCATACAAGAGTTTCTAATTCGAGACATGCAAGGCGATCTTTATCGTCGAACTCTAAATTAGTGGTGTTTTGTTGTTGTCGATTATTTCTTAATTCCTTGTAAAAAAACAGAAATAATAGTTTCAACGATAGCGTATTATTATCTTTGGTTGGGTTTCTATCAAAAACTTGGATATGGACAACAACGCTATAAAAGATCAATAAACGTGACAAGTTAGAAATACTATATTGTGTTTTCTAAAATTAGATTCACTAAATCACGTGAAGGAGCTGTATTTAAGTAAAAATGAGACTTTTTGTTGATACATTAACATGATCAATAAATTTAGGATAAATATGTCTCTTTTGTTCTTTAGAATTAAATGCTTTAAATCATTTGGAGGATCTACATTGAGGTGGAAATAAAATCATCAAATTTGAGCCTTCCAAAAGTAGTGCTTCAACAAATGAATGTTTTAAATGCTCAATAATATATTTATTTGCTCTTAATTTTTTAATATCAGATCATTGATCACAATGAAACAAGCACAAAAGGTATCAGCAACTTAATTGCTCTTTACCTTGATGATCTTGTCAATAATGTAACAAATGAACATCAAGAGTCCTTGGGAGAATTTCACAATCTTAAGAACCTTTCTCTAGAGGACAACAATTTAACATGAGTAATGTTCCATCATCCAAGTACGTACGTAAATTATGTGACAAATAACAATAAAATTTAATGTCCAAAATATATGTACTTATTATATGCATTGCATTATAGCTTTCACAGGATACAGTTTGAAAGAGTTGTCCCTATACAATTGTTATCTGAATGAAAACTTACTCCAAAGCCTTGAGTTACAACCTTCACTTAAGGTGTTAGATATTTCATACATACAAGAATTACAGACCGGTCTTCCAGCATCTCAAGGTTAATTCCCAACTTTTTAACTTCCATGGAATAGTTTTCGACAAATCACTTGAACTAATTATGTAGTCTATTATTTGTTATCAGAAAAAATATATTGAAATCATTTGTGTAACATAATTTATGATTAATTTTTAAATGCAAACATACATTTAGAGTCATAAGTAAATTGTTAATCATAAAATAAACAGTTTTGACTGATTTTTTTGGTATTTTATGAAATTAATGTATTATATGTTATTACCTTATTATTACAAAATATCTTTGTAGTGTCGAAATAAAAATATATAACTTACCTATTCTCTTTAACAAAGCAGATTAAGATAAAGTTTAACTATGAATAAAATATATGAAAAATAAGATTTTTAATTAGAAAGAATTTTTTAAATAATAGATTTTTTAAATAATAGACTTTTTAAATAATTATTTTTTAAAAATTATTTTTAGAAATCACATTTCAAAATAAAATAATATAGTAATTGAAAAATAAATAAATGAGATCCAATTATATTTTATTTATCTCAGCTATTTATCTAATTTTATTTCTTTTATCATTTTAGGTTTTCTTCGTTTGAATAATTTGGAGCAGTTAGACTTAAGCAACTCTCCTCTCAATTATAAGATTGTGCAAAGCATCTGAAATCTAACATCACTTCAATATTTAAACTTGGAGGGTTGTGGAACTAAGTGGCCATATAACTCATAGTAAGTTCATGAAGATACATCTTTGACGACTACCCTTCAATTTTGTAACAATTATAACATTTTTTTCAATGTTGCAGGCTTATGTGCTTTGAAAGATCTTCAAGAGTTAGACATGAGTGACAATTATCTTATTGGAACATTGCCTTACTGTATGGAAAATTTAATCTCTCTTTAACGATTAGATCTCTCTTGGAATAATTTAAGTGGAGACATCTACTTCTCACCACTTGAAAGTCTAATATCTCTACAAAGTCTAATCCTATCGAACAACTATTTTTAAATTCCAATGTCTTTTGACCCATTTTTCAATCATTCAAAACTCATGCTTTAGAAAACGAAGTACGCAGTAGAAGGGAGAAGCATAATTTGATTCCAAAGTTTCAATTACGGAGCCTCTCATTCTCTTGTTATGGAAACAATGAATCATTCCCACAATTCTTTTACCATCAACATGACCTTGAAAATGTTGATATTTCTCATGTCAGAATGAAAGGGAGATTTTCACATTGGTTGCTGCAAAACAATATAAATTTGGAGTCTTTAGATTTGATGAATAGTTCTATTTTAGGACTTTTGGAGTTGCCAATTCAATCTCATATGAATTTGTGGAGTTTAGATATTTCTGACAATAAATTATTTGGACAAATTCCATCAGAAATTAGAGCATGCTGACTTTGTGCAGTCAGCTTCCCTCTTTCTTGACTTTGGTGCAGTCAGCAGGAACAGATTTTGCAAAACTACATCCTTTCAGATTTTCATTCTTATCTCAATTGTATTTGTTTATATTGGTTATCGTTTAATCACTTGAGTTGTTTATTTCATGTCGTTATCATTAAATATTGTTGAGAAAATTATCTGTCGAGGTTAACACGAGTTGGTGGTATTATTGAGTGTAAATTATTTTCACGAGTTGTGCAGTCGAAAGATATTCTCAAAAGTTAAGTGAGTCCACTCAGTAAAGTTTTGTATAAGATTATTGTCGTTAGTGAACATATTAAGCTAGATGGGGGCCTCGCAAACGTAAGTAAGGTGTGTCATGCAAACGTAGGTAAGGTGTGTCATACTGCATTAACAAATTTCAAATGTTGATTTGTTATTTTGGATTTAATCTTTATGTTTTCGCTTGGATTAGAAACAATTATGGCCGAACTAGAATTTTTTGCAAAACTATATACTTTTTGGATTTTCATTTCCATACCAAAAATAAAAATAGTTATACAGAATTTCAATATCTTTTGGAGTGGGAGGTCCTTATTGTGTTCATGGATGAGGATTTTCAATTAGGACAAAATAAATTTTCTTCAAATATATTTCAAACTATGAAATAATACTACAAGAAATTCTTTATATTATTCTAATTAGCCTTTTAGAGTTGATGAAAATTTTACTAATTAATTAATTTATATATGTAACGATGAAAAAAGAGTTTGAATAAAAAGTTGATTATTCCTTATCTATTGACCCCAAGTCAAGGTCTTCTTCAATGCAGTTCAAAAGACTCTCTTTGAATTGGCTAATTGTAAACATACATATGAGCTTCCAATACATCTAGTCGTTGATATTTGACAACTATCAGTAGCCATGTCTATTTGTGTTTCGGAAGGCACTTTTACATAAATACTCCCATTGTTTTCGTAATTAAATCATACAAAAAATAAAAATAATTATAGTTCAGCAGAGTTTCAAGATCTTTTAGAAGGGAACATACCTAGCGTATGCATGGATGATGATTTTTCTTTTTGTTTAGTGTTAGTAATAATATTCAAATTAATTTAGATACTCATTCATTATTTCAGGTCACTCCATTGATACAAATTAAAATTGAATATGCTTCTTTTATCTGGTTTTATGAATAAGATGAATGCAGCAATTATTTTTGCAAACTCTTTAATAAAGTGAATGATAAAATTGAAGACATTAGTTGGTCATCTTAATAAAACGAATGGGAAGTAAGAATTTGCAAAAATTAAAAACTAAAAATTATAATAGAAAAATAAAAGTGGAATTAAACGACTTTTAAAATCACCTCTTATCTTTCAGGCAGACAATGAACCAAATAAAAAAGAGGAGGCGATAAGAATAACTTGATTCGAGAATGTTCTTTAAAATTTTAATGGTAATTGCAAATACACCTATATTTATTTTTTATGTTTCTAAATATTATATTTTCTCACTTGACTACGCTATCAATTTGGAGCAACTACACTCTAAATGATTAGATTGTGCAAAGGATGGGAAATCTAACGTCAATTCAATACTTAAACTTGTAGAATTGTGGACTAAGTGGCCATATAGCCCAAAGTAAGTTCCTAAGAATACATTTTTGACAAATAACGCTTCAATTTTTCTAACCATTATAGCATTTTTTTGATTATGAAGTTTCAATTACAGAGCCTCTCATTGTCATGTTATAGAATCATTGAATCATTCCCAAAATTCCTTTACCATCAGTATGACCTTCAAAATGTTGATATTTCTCATGTCTGAGTGAAAGGAAGATTTCCACATTAGTTGTTGCAAAACAACACAAATTTCATGTTTTTAACTTTAAGGAATATTTATCCTTATGGATTTTGGAGTTACCAATTCAGTCTCACATGAATTTGAAGAATTTAGATATTTTTGACAATGAATTATTTGGACACATGCCATTGGAAATTGGAGCATGCTTTCCTAGATTAACGTCTTTGAAAATGTCTAGTAACAATTTCAGTGGTAGCATACCTTCCTCGTTAGGCAACGTGAATATGTTGGATATTTTAGACTCGCCCAACAATGGACTGTTAGGTAAACTACTAGATCTGTTGATAAAAAAGTTATCTGAAATTGTCTGTATTCCAACTGTCAAACAACAAGTTGCAAGGTCTCCCAGGAAATGCTTCCTTAACATATTTGATGTGGTTGCAATTAGAAGGCAACCAATTTATAGGAAGGCAACCAAAAGAACTCATTCACATTCATATCCATAGATTTCAACTTTGTAATTAGGTTTGACATATGAGTTACATGATCATGAATGGGCTGTGACCAGTCAAACTTTAGTTGTTAGCTCACTCATTATTAAAGTCCCTACTATAGCCTTGTCAGCTATATCAGATTGGGAATATTCCTTAAGCTTCAACATGAACTCTTTTGCATTATCCGTCTTAGGCAAGGATTGCTTCACATTTTCTACGATGTCATTCATATCAAATTCAAACTCAGCCTGTTAGACCATTTCCAAGCCTCATAATATGAATTGTTAGCTTCAGAACTAGTCTCAGTTATCGTTGTGGGCCTTGCGGCTAAAACTATGGCCAAGTTTAAATCCATTACACCCAGTTGGCACTGGATTTGTACGAACCAATCTGCATAGTTCAGACCATTGAACTTGATCAAGCCATTTTCTAAAGCGAACAAATTAGTAGATGCTGCAAATACAACAATTAGCCCACGCATTAATGCTTTGAGTAAACCTAAATGGATTCAAACTAATAATAAACTTTAATTATGCATTTAAATTCTCCTTTGGGTGAAATTTAAATACATAGGTGTAATCTATCATGATGCAAATATAGTTCACTATAATAGACAATCAATTATATTCTAGTCAACATGCATGTTATCTTTGGATATACAATCATATTAACTAAATATGTTGATAAATTCTCTTTAATATCATTAATTATAAGCAATGGTCCACCTTTGGGTGGCCTCCTAGTGTTATAATTAATAATCTCAAATGTTCAATTCAACCTTTATGTCATTTTAATAGCATCATATTAACATTAACAATTGAAACATTGACAATTAAATGTTTAATATTTTCAAGCTAGGCCACTTTAGTGACTTACAAGCTTTTCATGCAATAAACATTTAATTGGACAATTATCGTACATGAAAAATTTAATTTAATTAGTTTGGTCACTTTGGTGACTAACAAACTACTATAAATTACCATTATGTCATGTCGCACATTCATCATATAATATGATAATTTAATTCCAAACATTGCATAATATAAAATATTCAACGTACCAAATAAAACATATAATATGACACTGATTTTCAAAATTATATTTTGCATAGAAAATAAATCAATTATGAATTAAATAATCTGTTATGTCCCAAAATTGTTTTACTTAAAGTTAAAGTCGATAATTTAATTACTTAATAATCAAGATTGCATAATATAATGCAAGTTTAAAATCCATAAAGTTAGGCCTAATCATTTAATAACCCAATCTTATCCTTTAATAGCCTAAGGGTCCAAAAAATCGATCCAAAATCAAACTTTTGGGTCAAAGAGCCTGACTGACTCGTGCAAAGCATAAAACAAACCTTTATCCATGTCTTTGTAATGTTCTTGATAAAAGTTTATTCCCTCTTCGCCTTACTTCCTTCAGTTGCCTCTGCCATGGTTCAGAAACCCTTTAGTCTAATGTTTTCAGAAATGTTGTATTATCTCTACATAAACATATGACTCATCATTATATATGTTTCTGTTGAAAGATATGGGTTGTTTAAAGGAAAAAGGGAAAGGGTTTTGAACCCATTTGAGCCCAATTATTTAAGACCCAATAATCATGATTTTAGGTTCTTTCTATTAGACTCAAATCCATAAATGAAATGGGCCACTAAAATATCTTACAATAAATATCTAAAATCTAAATTCTTATAAGAATATTTAATGAAATACTAAGATATATAGTATTCATACTCTTATAATTTTCTTAAAGCCATGTTGTCATAAGTTATTTTACACATAAACAATTAATACTAAACAATTAATTTTACCAAACATCTTTAACAAACAGTTAATGCAATTTGCTGGTCAAATCAGCTAATAGAATCAACTATCAGTTAACAACTAATAGAATCAGCTACCAATCAATGTAATCAACTAATTGCCAAATAGAATTGTTGACTCCAAGTAAAGGTCTACTGAATAAGAGGAAGCTATGCCGACAAAGGAAGAGATATACAACAATTAAAAAAAAAAATCAAAAGGATTCAAAGGTCCTAAACTTCAGTACCTTTTCTACTTTTAAGCCTTGTTTCTTTGATCTTTCGCTAAGTCAAGGTGGGAAGGACCGGGAGGTATGCCACGGAATTAGTCTTGTTTGGCAACTGGTAACGAAAAAATGAAAATAGGAATACAACATTTGTTTCCTTCTTTAGTTATTAGTGAGCAATGTTTTAAAAATCGAACGAAAAGTTAAAAAAAAATTTAAGATTTAAAAGATTCAAACGGTATTAAATTATCATAATATTGATTAAAGATTAAATAAAATTAAAGGATTTGAAATATGATTATTTATAAAAATTTAAGGTTTAATAAAAATTGTTAAATGTACATTAATTAATTTATTTAGGTTTATAAGAACTTTTTAGTGTACAAAAATTGACCAATTAATTGATAAATTGATCGATTTTCAGCAACAAAAATTATTAAAATCAATCGATCTGGAAAGTTGAAATCCAAACTGAAAAGTTGGACGGTTCAAGGTTTTTATGATTTAATCGGGTTGAGTTTTTTAATCATTATTGGCAATAGATAAAATGGAAAATTACAAAATGGAACAAATTTTAAATAATCCTAGATTTTAGATTTTTATTTGTAAGAGGTTGTAAGTATAAGCTGAAATCAAATATCAAGAGTGAGAGATAAGAGATATTATTATAATATTACCAAGATATCGTTAAGATTTTGATTTTTAACAGAATACTATTATCAAAATCACATATTAAGATATTTTATATTAATTTCTTTAACGATTATTTAACTTTGTTTTATTGACATTTTTATTCTTATCATAAAAGTTATTTATAACTTATCTTAAAATTAATAATTTTATAAGTGATTGAAATTTTTTGATTAATTATTTATATAATATAAAATATTTTAATTATTTATTTACAAAATAAATCATACAATAACTAAATATCAGTAAAAAAAATTTCATTATCATTTTAATATTTAGTACCAAATGTTAACATAACTATTAACTTTGTTTAATACCATATCGCATAATCTGTAATTTTATCATTTCTATTCTAATTTTCATTTTTTATTCTCATTCTCAATTTTTTATTCCTATTTTTCATTTTTGAATGAGACCGAGACATATATATATTTTAAAAATTTTAATAAATATTTGAAAGTGATTAATAAGGATGACTCAAACCTCATAAAAAGTGTCTATATATTTTTCTACTCTTCTCGTTTGTTTTCTTTTGAATTTATTTTTATGTGAATTTATTATGCTAAATTGAAAGATAAAATAATAAATCCATATGATTTAATATTTATTAAAGGTAAGAAAATGTACTAGAAGTAAAAAGAAATTGAAGTTTGTATGTTTTCTACATCAAAAGCTGCAACCACTATGTTAAAAAATCAGTTTTTTTAATGTATCCGACCAATAATTATCTTTTTGTGATTAAAAAAAAAAACTCTGTTAAACGAAACTTCATTTCTCTTTGTATTGACTCCAAGTCAAGAATGAAACTTCATTACTCTTTGGATTGACTCCAAGTCAAGGTCTACCCTGTTAAATGAAACTTCGAGTGCGTTTGGTTCAGCTTTTGACAGGTGAAAAAGCACTTTTTCCCACCACAAAAGCTATTTTAAGGAAAAAATGAGTGTTTGGCTATAACATTTAAAAGCACTTTTAGAGTAGAAATAGCTTTTTTAAAAGCTAAAATACAGCTTTTTCAAAAGCTCAAATTTGGAGCTTTTTAAAAAAGCACCTTTTCAGGTAGATTTTTTATATCAGTTAATAAGCCTATTTTTTAGTCCCTTTTACCCTTATGCTTTACACATAATTCTCACAATATCCACAAACACATCTTC
>JAOSBO010201729.1:0-17988 GCA_027563915.1 Erythroxylum rotundifolium | reverse complement strand
TCTTCGCTGACCCCTTTCTTTCCTAACCATCTCTTATTTTTGTATCTTTATGGTAGCTTGTACCAGCTAATGATAAGTCACTTGCTTCAAGGGAGTAATTACTACTAGATGCTCTTTGATCAAATCATTTAAACCATCCTTAAAATGATGACAACAAAATTCCTCAGTACGTACGAGTTCAGTTCATACTTGCTAAGTCGATTAAATTCTTTATCGTACTTAGCAACAGATAGGTTTCTCTGTTTAGGTTCAGAAACTGCTTCCATTTCTCCTTTCTATAGGCTTCCAACATATATTTGGCTTTAAACTATCAGTAAAAGAAGTCCCAAGTTAGAAGCTCTGGTAACTGAGGATATCTTAGGACAAACTTCCACTATTTATAAGCTGCTCCTTGAAGAAAGGAGACAACACAGGGCACCATCCATTTAGGTGGGCAACTAATTTCATCTAATACCCTCTTCACTTTTTCTAACCAAAATTCTTCCTTTTTAGACTCCTCCAGAGATGTTCTAGTAAATCCCTCATATCCATACTTCTGCAACTGATCAATTGGAGCATTGGGTGTGGTCTTTAGATGTAATAATGTCATCATGTCTTGTGACAGCTTAACCAAAGCCTCCCCCTAAGCTTGAGGTAGAGGAGGTCGCACTTCAGCTTCATCTCGATTAACCCCAAAGGCCCGATATAGATGGATGTGAACGTGCGGGATTATACTCTCTACAACCTCATCAAGAGCTTCATAAGATCTTTCCATACTCAAATCTTAAACCAATACATGGGACAACCTGCATTAGGCCAAAAACAACTCTTATATCTAAGTATAAGCAATAGTTAGGCGCTGGTTAAACCAAAATCACCTAAACCATGCTTTGATACTAAACAGTGTAACACCCGCATACCCTCCAGAAGGATATGCAAATGCCACTTAAAACATAATCAAAACATGCCAAACAATCCAAACCATTTCTAAACTTAAGTAAATATACATTACATATCATTAGATGTTGTTCTAAACAAAACATATCAAATATATTGTACTATTCTAAATACATATCATAAGTTTCAAATCCATCCTATATTAAGGTTATTATAAAGTATTAAACAAAACATAAATATACATCTTCGAAAACAAAACACATCCTTCTTTGGCCACTACGATTGTCCCAACCTTAGATCTTTTTATCAAAACCTATGCAGAGGCAAAACCACTATGCTAAGCATATAACTTAATGAGGAATAACTAAACAAGATATAATCTGATGACTGGTTCTAACAACCATCTAGCATTCACATACACTAAATTATGACAAAGCATATACAAACTTTAATTTCTTTAAGTTAAAGTATAATCCATTAATATTACATCTGAACAAAATATGACATATCAGAACAAGATATACTTACTTCAAAACAAAACTTACAATTATGTGAATAGAATATCATAATAACAAAACAAAACTTGATTGCGTCATAAAAGAACTTGGTTATATCATAACAAAATTTAGTCATATCAGAACTGAACTTAGCTTATATCAGAATTGCACATATATCAGAACATAAAACAAGTTAGTCTGTTAATGTTTTTAACAAAAGTGGGTAACAAGACCAGAATAGAAGATACCTATGATTGGTATCATAGAACAAGAAAGACTTATGTCTCAAAAATAAAAGACACCAGAGTGTCAATATCAGGGGACACTGAAGTGTCAATATCAAGATACACTGAAGTGTCACAGGAGCAATTATAAACCCTTCTAGGTATGCCTATTTATGCATGACTAGGACTTTGTAGTTTTAGAAAAAACCATTTCAAGTTTCAGAATCACAAGCTAAAGATGTAGTGCATAACATATGTCTTTATTCCACTTTCCTCAAATTGAACATATACATGCACCTCTAATAAAACTTAACATACCTTATAAGCATAAACATTTGTTATAATGTACCATTAAATGTGTTAAGTATTTGCACATTACATATAATTACACAAATTTTCAATTCATAAACAATCATATTCAATTCACATCACATAAACTGTTTGATACATATTTGTATTCATAAGGACACATTCATCCTTAAACGCATCATACATTTCATCATTAGACACATTATTCATTAACCACACATTCTTTAAGTAATTACCTCAATTAACAATCCATAACTAAATTAATTTTTATTCTTTAAGTAGTTACCTCAATTAACAATCCATAACTAAATTAATTTTTGCTCAATTAATCAAACATCTTCTAAGTTCAGTTTAAGCCCCAATCAAGTCTAAATGGATAATAGTTAAATATCTTATCCTTAATTGGGTCAACCATAGTACAAATTAGAAATTACAATATTATAGTCCTGCCTACGATCGTGGGGTAC
Organism: Erythroxylum rotundifolium; assembly: GCA_027563915.1. NCBI lineage: Eukaryota > Viridiplantae > Streptophyta > Magnoliopsida > Malpighiales > Erythroxylaceae > Erythroxylum > Erythroxylum rotundifolium. The sequence goes on along the minus strand of JAOSBO010201729.1, from coordinate 15,615 downwards.
CCTCCCATGATCGTGACATAAGCCAATGCTTTTTCCCATAGTCATGGGGTGAGTGCCACGATTGTGGACTCCCCTTTTTCTTACAATTTTCTAGATTTGGCATCTTTATACCAATGTTAAAACATCTTGACCAAAGATCATCAACTTCACTTCAATTCTACCTTATCCATGCTTCAATCCCTTATCAAATTCATGTCTAAACCCAATTCAAAAATCATTCATTAGACAACTCACAACTCATTATCTTATATACATCAAAACCAAAACATAATTTTCCAAACCAGAATTATTTTTCTAGCACTTAATTATCAACATCACAACATATATTTCATGCCAATTCAATTATGATAAAACTTATATCAATATATGCTATCAATTTTAGAATTCCCTTACCTATTTGACTTCAAATTCCTAGGTCAAAGAACAAACTAATCTAGCCCTTCATACAACCAGCACAATTCCAAGATCAAGGTGAAATTAGGATGCTCTTAGTATAAGAAAGGCAGCATCAAAGAAGATAGTATGTGATATCTTTCTTAATGCAATATTTAGCAAAGAGTTTAGAGTGTTAATGCACAAAATTCAGAGCAAGGAGAGGGTGACTATTTCGGTGGAGAGCAGGAATTATGGCTCTAGAAACCTCCCTATAAGAACTTAACACATAAGTTGCTAGGTGTCCTATTTTTGAAAGGGCACATGTCACCAATGCATGTATCCCATTTATCCACCATATAAGGTAACAATTGTCACAATTTTGTTAGGCCATTTTTCACTAACCAATGCTACCAAATGTCACTCAATGTATAGGCTTAGTCACCCCAAATTCCAGTACCAACTTTCCTTACCACTGGACAATTTTCCTAGTCCAAATGTACATATTAATACATCAATTTTCTATTTATAAAAATTGATTCCAAGTCACTCAGTATGATCTATTAGCCAAAATTCAAAACATATACAATTCACAACCATATCACAATATCTAATACATATACTTTCATGAATATATAACATTTCAACTAGGGTATAATACAGGGCCTTACAATGACTCTCAATAGTCACTTCTTTTTCTTCTTCTTTTTAGAGCTTCTTCTTAATGTCCTGGATGGTTTTCATTATCCTTTCCTTTGGATTTATTTCAGTTGTGCTTGGCAAATTCCCATTTGGTCTATTTGCCACTAACTTGCAAGTTTGTCCATTTTAATTTCCTCATTTCATATAGATGCATCTGTTTATTGATGTTTTCTCCAAGATTCTTCAATAAATTTTATAATTAGCACATCCATATCTAGTTTCCTTGGTTGAGATACTTTTGATTGAAATCTAAGAGGACGGTTTATTTTTTGTCTTTGGTTACCCCATTAGAAGTTAGGTTGGTTCCTCCAACCAGGATTGTACATATTGTTGTACGAAATTGTTTTAGGGTCTCAAAGCATTCACTAAATAATCCACATGTTTGAGTTAAGCTTATTTACATTTTTGTTCTAACCCATATGCTTCATACTGAATCACCTTCTTTATATAGCCACAGTCAATTTGTTTATCTTCTTGCTTAGGGCCTCAACTTGGCTTTCCAACTGCTCGACCACATCTTCCTCACAAACTCCTACTAGCCAAGTAGTTTGCGTTTTAACTGAGCACCATTGGTAGTTATTTATGGCCATATCCTTAATCAACTCTTGGGTCAATTTAGATTTTTATTATTTAGCATCCTTCAAATTATTGCATTTATTGACTGCCTTGTACCTTAACTTAGGACTTTATAAAAAGTTTAGATTAGCATCCATAATTGTAATTTGTAATAAGGGCATAGGAGAATCTCTTTTAATCCCTACCAAATGTCATAAAATGATTCACTGTCAGTTTAGGAGTATAACAATATGTCATTTCTTAGTTTGCATTCTTTGTAAGATGAGAGTACTTTAGCAAGAATTTTTTAGCCACTTGATCCTAAGTGGTAAGTTACCAACTTGGCATCGAAGAGTCTTTCCTCTTAAGGAGAATGGAAATGGATATAGTCTAATGGCATCATCATTTTCTCTATTAATTTTAAAAGTGCTATAGACCTCTAAAAAATTAGAGATATGTGCTTGGGGTCTTCATTTTAGAGTCCACCAAACTGGACTAATTGCTGCACCATTTGGATGATGCTCGACTTGATCTTAAAGTTGTTCACCTAAATAGTCAATCTAACTATACTAGATTCTCCACTAGTCTAACATTGTCTGTGGTTAGTCCACCATGTTGTAAGATTTTTAAGTGTCTACATGACCTTCCAATTCTTTTGTCTGACTATCTAGCTTCAACTTTTGCAATTTTTCCTACTCACATTTCTTTACATAGTTCTTTCTATTTTAGTATCCTCATCTAGTAAGTTCTCAAATGTACTCTGAGTCATAAAATGACCTAGAGTCTAAGTCTAAAACTAAAGAAAATAAACTAAAAAAAAAGAAAATAAAATAACGTAAGCTAAAACAAAAATAAAGCAGAATAAAAGAAACTAAATTAATGACTAGATTACTAAAACTAAGGTTTTCCTAATATCATCGTCATTGGCAATAGGAATAAAAACCTTGATTGATAAAGAATGAGTATGTTAATATTGAATTATCACAAGTGTCCGATGCAGTTGTAGCTAGTATAGGCAAATACTAGTCAATCACATGAGAACAGTGATTACCAGTAGTTAACATTATTCTAATATGTAGTCTACAAATTAATTGTAATTTTTAATTTAAAAGAAAATAAAAAAGAGCAAGTAAAACCAAAAGGCAACAAGATTGAATCGTATGATTAAGAAAGTACTAAGAAAATTACTAACATCAAAAGACTAGTATCTAAGTTTCGAATCCCCTTAAACCTTTAATAGATTGATCATTTATTATGCAATATTTTGTTGATTTATTAGACCATTGAGACTTCTATGGTATGCTAATAGCTGACCTTGAGTTTATTAACAACTAGTCTTAAGGTTTTTAATCGAATTACTCAGGTTAAAGTTTACAGGATTGCTTCATCAAATTGTAAATCCCTCTATTAGGTTTGACTTTAATTCAACATATTTATGTCATCCTATCTCTAAGGTTGCAATCAAATCCATCCTATTACAATGGAACAATTCATGATCTTTTCGTGTGGCATCATTTAATCTTCTATAGTCTATGCATACACGGTAGGAATTTTGCACTTTTGTAGGAATAAGCTCATCCCTATCATTTCTAACCACAGTGACCCCACTCTTTTTATGTACTGCATGTACCAAACTAACCCACTCGCTATCAGATATGGGATAGATGATCCCAGCACTCAGAAGTTTGATAATTTCTTTCTTAACCACATTTAAGATAAATAGGTTTAGTCTCCTTTGAGGTTGTCTCACAAGTTTGGAATCCTCACTTAGTAGGATCCTATGTGTGAAAATAGCTGGACTAATCTCTGGTATATCTGCTAAAGTCCACCCTATAGCCCTCCTATGCTCTCTCAACACAACAAAGAGTCTCTCTTCTTCACCACTAAACAAGGAATTTTCAATCATGACAGGTAATTGCTCGTTAGACTCAAGGAAAGCATACTTTGAAGTAGGGGGTACGGGTTTAAATTCAATCTTAGGAAGTTACACAACAGAAGGGATCAATTCACAAAGTTCAAGAGAGAACAGATTTGTCCCCTTTCCTTCAACCAATGTTCATTTAGGTTCCAAACGGTTAGCTTTACAATCTCCATCTATTCCAAGCGTTGAACCAACCTAAAGTTGATCTATAGCGGCAACTTTCTTAAATAAATCCTTCTGTATACCTAAATCATTAGTAGAAAACAACTCATCCAAGTATCTCAAGGTATGAGAAGAATTAAAAGTACATAAGTTAGGAGATGTAAGGTATTGAGATTAATCCTTAGAGTCAACGTGTCTTTGCATGAAATAAGCAGGTGGAATAGATGAAAGTGGACCATCTTTGTTATCTTCAGCCAAACACTTTTGTTGTGGTGAAATAACTTCATCAATTTCGATGGTAGTGTCAACCCCCATGATGCCAGAATTACCTAAAATATTAATAGAAAATCTTTGGTCATCACTAAAAATAAAAGGAATAGAACTCACATGTGAGTCAGTAGCTGATATCGTTGCTTTGTAATTAACTACTATACAATTAAGGCATGTTATGTCACCTCCACATTATCAAGTGGAGGGAAAAGCATAAAGAGATTTCTTCCTCATTAGTAGAATCAAGTGAATATAGTTCAGAGCCAAAGCAATCATCTTGCAGTTCAAATTCAGAGCAAGCATCATCAATAGTAATATCAACCATGTTAGCACCCTAAAGTGAGTAATCTTTATAAGGATGTTTCATTGTTTCATACTTATTAAAAAAACTTTGTGATCACCTACTTCCGTTGTGATGGTGCCTTCTTTCATACTAATCATGGTGCTAGCAGTCCTTAAGAAAGGTCTACCAAGAATCAGTGTGGTGTCATGAACAAGTTTAAAAGACATGTCAAGCACATAAAATTAGCAGGAAAAACCAAATCCTTAATCTGGACCAAAATATCCTCTATAATCCCCTCAGGATACCTAATAGACCTATCAACCAATTGGAGTACTATAGTGGTAGACCTAAGAGTCTTGACTCCCAATGAAGTGTAAACTTACTTAGGCATGGCATTAATAGTTGCCCCTAGATCTATCAAAACTCCCCCTATAGTAACTTTAGCTAAAGTGCAAGGGATAGTAAAGGATCTAGGGTATTGGCATTTCACAAGGATTTGAGGTTTAAATAGGGCAGTCACATTTGAGCTTACTTGAACTCTTTCATTTGGACTAAAGTTCCTCTTATAGGTACACAAATCTTTAAGGTATTTACCATAAGTAGGAACTTGTTTCACAAGATCAAGAAATGGAATATTGACTTCCACTCTACTAAACAAATTGATGATATCTTCTTCATGCTTAGTTTCAGTTATTCTTTTGCTCATCAAATATAAATTAGGAAAAAGAAGGTCCTTAAGATTTACCTCCTTACTATTGGTTTTATTGGCACCATGTTTGCTTGATTCAACATGCTCCCTTATTGTTGCTTGTTCATGGTTGCTCTCAGAATTTATTCCTTTGCTATTAAAAAATGTGGACTCCTTTTCAACTAACAATGCTCTCTCCTTATATCTTTCAGAATTCTTTACCCTTGCAAGTGTAGAAGGCAACTGATCACATTCATTCTACTCCTCGACTACTTCCTCATCCTCATCACTAAACTTCACTTGCTTCCCACTTTGAAGAGTGATGGCATTCAAACCCTCAGGGTTTATAATAGTGTTTGAGGGAATAGTGCCACTACTCCTAGCTTGTTGCTCACTCATGTTATTAGATAGTTGAGTGACATATGAGTTGATGTTTTCATTCTTTATCTCCCATTGCTCCATTCTTTTCTCTAAAGCATTGCATCTAGATGCATTCTTAGAAGAGTCTTGTTGAATCAAGGAAGCTAGGGAATTAAACTTGTTGTCGTTAGAAGTCCTCTCCTCCTTCATTAATGCCATTATATTATACATGAGTTGATTTGTGTCTTCCTTTTATGGAATGATTAAAGCTTGCTCTTGGCTTTGCAACTGGTTAGTGGATGGCCCAACCCTTCACCTCGCTAGAATCTATTTGGAGGTCTACTTTCTTCACTTCTCCAACTAAGTCAAGGATTTGATTTCCATCCCTCATTATATATATTAGAATAAGGGTCCCACTTTTGATTTGGTAGACCCTGATAGACAGTACATACCTCTTTATAATGATTGGGACAGACACTAGAAATATGCATCATAGAACTGCAAGTTTCGCAACTAGGTGTAGTAAGATCCATAGGGGTTAGTGGACGATGCACACTTATATTTTTCAACTCTACAATAATGAGGGATAGTTGAGTAATCATTTTACTCTCTAAGAGTTGACCTTAGACTCAAGACTTTCCATTCTTCTAGAGTGAACTGTTGAAGCTGCTAAAGTTGCTAACTCATGTACTCCTCTAGTGTCCCTAACACTATACTGCTAGTGATTCAGAGCCATTTTCTTAATCTAAGCCTCTTCAGCGGTGAGGTCTATCAGTGAACCTCCTAAGGCTGCATCCAACATACCCTAATCTTGACTCTTCAGCCCATCATAAAAGTATCGCACCAACTGCTCGTCTAGTATTTGATAGTGAGGGCATCTTGATAATAAATCCTAAAAATGGTTCCAATAATCATAGAGGGACTCATCAAAGTTTTGTCGTGTAGAGTAAATCCCCTTTTTCATTAATGAAGTTTTAGAGGAAGGAAAGTACTTCTCCAAAAACGCCTTTTAAATTTCCCCAGCTATGTTAGGCCTTTTCCTTATGTCTTGGAAGGATCAAGTACCACTCCCTCGCTTTACTCTCTGAGGAGATAGATGAAAGACTTTCCATAGCAGTCGATCTAGAGAAGTGCCCATCAATTTCAAGCTCTGGCAAATCATGGACAACGATTGCAAGTGAATGCATCGATCGTCTCCTGTCAAACCATAAAATTTAGGAAGAGAGTTAATAAGCAATCCTTTAATCTCAAAATTCACATCAAAATTAGGGCAAAGAGCAGTAAAAGGATCATAATTCACATCAGAGGTAGTAACTTCCCTAATGGTCCTCCTTCTAAGGTTACCATTGTTCTCACCAACTCGCTTCAGCTCTCCATTACCTCCATTATCACCATTCCTAGGTTGGTTAGCATTAAGGTTAGGGTTTTGCATATTAGATGGATTTTCATCCATTATCTCAACTTCTAATGATTCACTCTCACTGCTTGACAGGCTAGAATCTACTGAGATAGTCTCCTCTACAACAACTACCTTTCTTGTCACTTCCACTCTCTTCTTTTTTCTAATTTTTTTCAGACTTCTCTCAGTTTCAGGGTTGAAGGGTAGTAGTTTGGCTTTCTGGGCCATGCAAGGGAAAATTTCAAAAATGAATAAAAGTGAACAAAATTGACTTGCAAGCAAGCTCACAAAGTCAAATAAAAAGATGAGATGTGATGGATGGAAGTGTATGGGTGTGTGAAAGCATGTATGCACAAGTAAAGAAATTTTCAAAACTTCACAGGAAAGTTAGCCATGAAAACGCCAAGAATTGGCCGTGGAGAAAGTGTCCCAAGAGGAATCCTTATAAAATCCTGTAAGTTGGCCACGACAAAACAAGAAGTTGGTCATGGCGAGCGTTCATAGAAAGCAACAAACAGGACTCTGAACTATACAGATGTAAAATGTTAAACATGAAAAATAAAGAAAATTAGTATCTTTATTTGTATTTCCAAAAATTTTGATGCTATGCAAAATGAAAACCTATACTATGGACAAGTATGAAGCTAAACTAGCTAGAATGCAATCTATTAAAAAAAATTTCTTAACCCCACTTAGCAGCAAAATGACAGAAGTTAATCTAGAGAACTAATTTCTTGGCTCCCCAGCAAAGGTGCCATTTGATTTGAACCTGATCATTAAGCCCTTGGAGGTTAAATCAAAATAATCCAAGGAATGTATAATAGGGTGCAACCCAAGGTCGTTCACTTAATTGGAACCTAGAATGAATGAACCTAAGTTAACTTATATGTCATGCTATGCAAGCTAATTAGGAAAAAGTGTGGTTTTGGTTTTTGAAATCATTAATTGAACTAAATTGATTTGTAAAATGTATGTTTGGATTTTTAGGGATATAGAAAACAAAAAGATGAAAAACAGGAGATTAAACAGTGATAGAATACTCTTAAAACTAAACGCTAGCTATCATAGTTCGAAATTGATTTCAGGGAGAGTAGAAATCACTAAGTTTCAAAATGGTAAACCTTAAAGTACTCTTTAAGTCCAGGATCTTAATCAATGGGACTATATTTCTTAAGATCCTGTTATGTGCTCTTAGTGTGTGTAGTAGGATCAGCCAATGCAATAGGTCAAATGAACTCCAGAATCAACTCAATATCAAACATAGCCATGCAAGATAATTGAGAATCAAGAAGATTACAAATAGACATATATGAAACTTCATATATTTAAGCTCAAAGTTCTACATAAACTAATCCAAACTACACATAATGAATATGAAACATTTGATTAAAACTATAATTAAGTAGCTCAACTACAAATTACAATCCTAGACCTAGCAATTTATAAATTCATAGCTGAACCATAGATTAAACTACTCCCCTTTTAAGCTCATTAAACTCCAGCCATTGCTACACCTTCAAAAGGAAAGGAAACACCTAGCCATACATTGTACTTAGGAGCTTCACAACTGGGAATGAATCTGAGTCAACCATGGTGGAGGTTTGACAGTAAAAAATGGAAGAAATTAGGGTTAGACGAGAGAAAGATGAGAGAGGATTGATGGATGCTGCTCTCTTTTAGTCCCCCCCTTCTCACTTATCCCTAGATAGGGTTTCTAAATCGGTATTTGGGTCGGATTGCACAAATGGGAAAGTGAAATTTTCAAAAATGGTTCGGGTTTAGGTTGCTGATTCGAAGGTTTCATCGCGGCAAAGGAATGAATTTGCCATAGCTAACTTTTCCCGAGAGGTCCTCTTTCTTGATCTTATGACTTGTAATTTCTTAGTCCTCACTCTTGACTCTACTTCTTGAGTATCCTGCAATGAAATGCAATAGTTTGTAATACCAATTGTCCTAGAAACCAAGTGCAATTACTAACTAATTATGACAACTTTACCCTCAAACTACATTAATTCAAAACAAGCACTCTTAAGCTAAATTAAGCACAATATCTAACAAAAAGGGCCAAAAAGTATAACAAAAACCATGAAAATATCACTAAATAATATAGAAAATTTGGGTTCAATCACCAAGCCTTAAAGCTAGTGAAACATTTGTTGATTATTGATGGTTATGGATGCATAAGAGTACAAGGGTGGGGGTGTGCATATGTGCAGGGTAGTTATAGTCGTCGAAATGTCATTTTATGTCTTGTAAACAAATTCTAAAGTTGATGTAGCTTCTGTCAATTCATAAACGAAAAGAAAATAACGAAAGAGAGAGAGAAGGAAAAGAAAAGGAAACAAGAAAAAGAAAAGAAAAGAAAAATGTTTAAATAAAAGAATCAAGAAGAAAATGCAATTATTTTTTAAATTTTATTTATGATTAGTTTCTCCTCTTAAAGTTATATTTAATGGGTGATTTGAGTATGCTACATATGAGATAAATGTTATTTTTGGAAGGTTCACTACTTACAGTTTCAATGCATTGTTAGCATCAATTTTTTGGAGTGATCCATTGTAAGTGATTTATGCTTCTTGTAGTTTGTGGTTTGTGAGCTTCAATTTAAGCTATGAAACATAGTTTTTGCATTCATTATAATTGATGTACACAATTGTGAGTGAATGTTAGCTTTTGTGCTTGATGATACATTAAGTATTTTTCTTGTTTCACTAACTTTGATGGCTTTTACACTACATTACCTAAATACATCTCCCATTCACCCTTGCCCATATTACAACCTAAGAAAGTCCTTTGATTTATGATTATGGATGTGAATCTTAGTGGTAGAGAAATGAAATGGCATGAAAAATTATGGAATGTCTTAATCATGATGTTAGATTAGTGCCTTAAAGGCAATCGCCTTTAATGTGTTTTATACAAAGTTGTGTATAGATTTTATTTTCAATAATAAACAAAAACATATTTCATTAATTTGGTGTTCATTATTTATGAATTGATATTGATTTTTAAGCAAACTAAAGAAATCCATGATATATGACATAACATGAAGGAAATTATGATATGATCATACTACTAAGACTCCTATCATATGCAATTATGTCAATATCTAAATTATCCCTAGTCACAGGATTAATGAGACTAGACATTGATCTAGATAGACTAGCACATGTCAAACTCCTTGATTTAATCAAGTAGTGGATCTTAGGAACTATAAACATGAGTTGTTTAGAGTTAAGATATGGATACTTACTAGAGGTAGTAACTAGGTTGGATGACCTACCATGAGATCATCATATGGATGTTCTATTCCTATGTCAGTGATAATCTCATCATAGCAATGGTGTAAGTATCCTTACACTTGAGATACTCAAGGATATCTTGGATATTGATTCTGTACTTTGACTTCATTCCTTGTTGCCTTGTATAGGTCACTAATAGGTTGGTGATTGAATACAACTTGAGGTATTCGAAGGTAATTGAGTAGCCAATAGAGGAATCACCACTTCTAGGATAGTAGAAGATGATACCCATAGCCTCTTTTCGGGGTAGAAATCTCTAGTCAGAGTGCATAAAATGTCTTCATTGACATATAGAGTAATGAGTCCCAAGATGAGAACTAATATCACTTGGGCTAGATTTGATGTAGTCAGTCTAGTGAGAGTTGACACTTTACTCATACTCATAATCAAGTTGGGTATAACATGGGGAAAGGATGAATTGCACAGCAATTGTCTATAGGAGGTTCATGAGATGGTTCATGATGAGCACGAGTTCGTTCGTCAAACCACTTACTTTGTAGTCAATTAGGGGTCATAATGTGTTGCTAGATGCCGCTGATGACTTGCTTGGATTAAATGTTAATCCAAGTGGCCAACATAACTGGTAACCTAACGGGTCACACGCATAAGAGTGACTCGGAGGACTCGTAATGGTTTTGGATATAGATCCATTATATAGAGAGCAATACAACCAAATGGATCCTGATGAGATTAGGATATCTCCCGATGAGAACATGACGTCAATATTGCTGAAACAGGTCTTTGGTGTTTTTCCACACCCAGGGCTCAGTATTTATATATATATATAAGAGAAGTGTAATGTGGAAGATAAGAGAGGTTAAGCATTTATGGTCTTTAAAGGAGAAAAGACAAAAAAATGTTAAAAGACAAAAAAATTAAGAAAAGGAAGCAGATTGTGAGAATTGTTTAGGAAGCTACTTCACTCTATCATCTTTCTCATCCTCTTCCTCTCCATTTTTTTCACGTTTTTGCTCTCCATTTGTTTTAACGTTTTTACTCTCTATAGAACAAAAAAGAGAGCTAGCACTCTTATCTTTGTTCTAACCATTTCCAGATCAAAGAGTTTGATTCGGTTAGTTACTCTGATCTCTACATGGATACCGTTGGAGACGATCTATTTTGGTCATTGTGGTTTGCGGCAACCCTACAAGTAGAAGATCAGAGAATGAAGGAGACTTCTTACAAGGTACATGGTTATTATAGAATGATTGATTTATGTAAATGCCATGAATTCCTATATATATGTGTGTGTTATGAACATGTATGTGAGCTGGGAATTTTCACTTAGGTTTAATGGTATTTCCTTATATAGGCATATAGATCCTAGACCTTGGGAAAATCCAAGAACAAAATTTTTTTTTCGTCACCATGTATATATAATGCATGTACCGGAATTTGCCTACACATGATTGGTGCTTGAGTGTAACCATGAATTTATCTTACTTAAACACATTTTATCAAGTCTATCTCTAAATTGATCAGTCTCTAAAAGTGATGACTATTGATTAATCATGAGTAAAAACATTAAATGTTAAGTTCTTACTATGGTTTTTGAATGTTATTCCTCTTTTCTTATGACTATCTATTCTTAGGAAGTATGGAAAATAAGTAAGAGTCTTGGGTTTGTGACTTTGATTTTGAAGTTTTACTTGAGGGCGTCCAAAAACTAAGTGTGGGGAAAATTGATATATGCTTAGAGGTCGTGTTTTTAGTTTTCGTTTTCAGTTTTTGTTTCTGTTTTTCTTTCAAATAAAAACAAAAACCTGTTTCATTGTTAATGTTAATATGGTTCTATTCACAGATAGTAATTAAATATTAGATAAAACTTACAGATAATTTTTTAATAAAATAAATTCATTTAATCTCTTATATAATAGTTATTAACAAATTATTAGTAAAATTATGATATTTTAATAAAATAAATAATTTAAATTTTATTTATAAATTAATATTTATTTGAAATATATTTTAATTATCAAATCAAATTTTAATTGAAGATTTATATTTTTTATTTTATTTTATTTATTAATAATTATTAAATTTTAGTTAAAGATAATTTTATTATAAAAATTAAAACTTAAAAAATTATTTGTAATTTTTTTGATAATTAATTTGAATTTATTAAATATACAACTTTGAATTAAATTATTCATAATTAAATAATTAAATAATATACATTTAAATGATAGTAAATCATATTATGAGAAAATAGAAACAGAAAACAAAAATTACTTTTTATGGTTTTGATAAATTTTGAAAATCGAAAGAAACCAAAACCAAAAACATAAACTAAAAACTCAAACAAAAAGGTTTTTTTTCTGAATTTGAAAACAAACATAGAAAACCAAGAATAAAAATGGAAAGAAACACCCCCTTAATTAATTATACATTTATTCCATAGCACTTGTTTATTATTTCTACGAAACAATTAAGACATTCACTTTAGCTCATATTTTGTTTTAACTGCAATTCGGAAGTGTAAAAGCCAAAGTGAGTTAGCCGCCGTCTTAAGATTCACACTCACTTGTCTTCATAGACCAAGAAAGAAAAGGATTAAGGCAAGAGGAGACAAAAAATGCATAAAATGAAGAGCATGTGTTGAAAACATCAAGCATGAAGAGTTTAAGCCATGAAGGAGAGCTCTCTATAGCATAATTGTTATGGGCTTAAGCATGTTAGTCATGTTAGGCATTCTCTCTTTATATTTGTTATTCATTCTCTCCTTAGGAATTGTTTAGGTTATCTCATGCTTATAGCTTTGGTTTTTCATGTATGAATGATAGATTGTTTATGTATGAAACCATTACTAGAATCTTGAACACAATTCGTAACTGTTGTGATTTGATATTTCTAGAATCTTCAATATGATTCGTCATTGTTATATTAAGACTCAATTATAGCAACTAATGGCTTCGAATCATTAAGGATACAAGACGTAATTATTGTGTTTTCAATTGGTGTCAAATCATTAGGAATAACGTAACCTAGGTGATTTAACCTTTGTTATGTTAAGCTCTTGGAGGCTGAATCAAAGAATTCCAAGAATTGCACTATAGGGTGCCACCTTGGGTTGTTCACATAGCCGAAACCTAAACAATTGAATCTAAATTAACCTATATGTCATGCTATGCAAACTAATTCAGAGGAAAGGTGGTTTTTTATTTTTGAACTGACTGGCAGAACTGATTTAAATGTAAAAACAAATTTTTTTTGTTTTTAGGGAGATATAAAACTAAAGATTGAAAAACATAAAGATTATATAATGATAAATTCCTCTTGAAAGTGAGTTTTGGCTATCATTGTTCGAAATGATTAAAGAGAGAGTAGAAATCACTAAGTTCCAAAAATGTGAACCTTGAAAGACTTTTCAAGTCTAGGATCTTAATCAATGAAACTCCTTTTTTAAAAATCCCATTAAGCACTCTTAGTGTGTGTAGTTGAATTAGCTAATGCAATCCAAAATCATCTCAACATCAAACAAAACCATGCAAGATAATAGAGAGTCAAAAAGATTTCAAATAGACATATATGAATCTTCATACATTTAAGCTCAAAGTTCTACATAAGTCAATCCATCCAATGCATAAGGAATATCCGACACTTGATTAAAACTATAATCAAATTGCTCATCTACAAATTATAAATCCTAGACCTAGGATATATAAACTCATAGCTGAACTATGGATTAAGCTACTCCCCTTTTTCAGCCCATTGAACTCCAGCCATCGTTGCACCTTCAAGAGGAGAAGAAACACCTAACTGCTCATAGAACTCAGAAACTTCACAATCTGGAATGCTCCTGAATCACCTATGATGGAGGTTTGACAGTGGAAGAAAATGTGGAAGGAGAAGATGATGTATTTTTTAAAGAAAAATGAAGAAGGAAAAGTGAAGGAATGTTTTCTGCTACCTCTCCCCCTGCTACTTATCCCAAAATAGGTTTTTTAATGATATTCAGGTCGGGTCATAAGGATGGATGAATGGATTTTCCAAAAATGACTCAGGTTTCAAATTGTTGTTTCAAAGGTTTCACCGCGGCGAAGCGAGGAGTTCTCCATGGCCAAATTTTCCCAAAACATTTAATCTATTGATTTGAAGGTTTTACCATAGCGAGGTGATAGGTTCGCTGTGGCCAAATTTTCTCGAGAGCATTTGGCTATTAATTCACATCTTTTGTCGTGACTAATTTATCCCAAATGGTTCTCTTTTTTGATTCAATGACTCAGCAATTTCTTGATCTTCACTCTTGACTCTACTTCTTGAGTGTCCTACAAAGAAAAACAATAGTTTGCAATATCAATTGCCTTATAAATCAAGTGTGTGAAATTACTAATTAATTATGACAATTTTACCCTCAAACTATATTAATTCAAACCAAGCACATTTGAAATAAATTAGGCATAATATCCAATAAAAAATCTAGAAAGTACAACAAAATATAAAAAATGTCACTTAATAATAATGAAAATTTGGGTTCAATCACTAGGTTAAATGACCCTAGCGTATGTGATCATTTCCTTGATTAATCTATTTTCTTAACTCATAATATGGCTGTCCAATTAAATGTAAAGAGCTTGTTTTAGGTTGTTCAATAGCTAGATTTGATTAAAGAGCTCGTTTTAATTAAACACAACCTAAAGGAAAATTGGTGATATGAATTACCGTTATCCTACAATTAATAGTTTCTAGGAGAGGTATGAGAACAACAATTCAATAAAGTATGTTTAATTATGTGTAGGACAAGAATGAACCAATGACAGGGTCCCTAAGGCATTCATCACTTTTCATCATTGTTGAATGTTTTCTTTAATTTGTTTTCATTAGTTTAGTTTCATTTTAATTTCTTATCTGAAACCCATCTAAATCCCTTATAATCTAAGAATCGATTATTTTCATAACAAAAGATATCCGAATAGTCTCTATAGGATTGACCTAGACTTACCACTAGCTATAGTTTTAGGTCTAGTTACTTTTTATTGTGTTACAATATGCTACGAATTCCTCTAAGTTTCAATATTTGAGTTATTTTCCAAAAGTTATCAACCTTAACTTTCATGCTTCAAAGCTCCTACATTTAAATACTCCTCATTCATCCATTTAACCTAAAGGGTTTTATGATTATTAAATAACTTCCATATTAACTTTTCCATAAGGATCTTGTCAGTGACATGGATACACTTGATCCCTAATCTCCTTTTGTCTTTGACCAAACATATATTTTTCCTCCTAACCTTAATAACTCCTTTATTAGATTCCAAGCTACTCCACTAAAAATTCCTAAAGAACTTTTTAATAGCATTAACAAGTGGGAGCTCTGATATATATGTAAATTATTGGGAATGGATAGTATCAGGTGACAATGATCAATATAAAAGAGCATTATAATTTTGTAACTTGGCACTCTTTTTAAAGTAGGATTAAATAAGGGAGCACAATCTATAACATACCACTCTTATAAAGAATAAGCCCAAACATACCAGAGGATATTCGGGAACATGCTCTATGAAAATGGTATATTAAGATAATCAAACTGAACATACTCTATGAAAATAGTACATTAAGATAATCAAATTAACTCATTACAGGCATCAAACATATCAT
>JAOSBO010201718.1:0-17991 GCA_027563915.1 Erythroxylum rotundifolium | reverse complement strand
TCTTCTGGGATGGAGAGAAAATTATAATTGCAAGAATTGGAAGAGTTGAGGCTAGCAGCATATGAGAGCTCTCGACTCTACAAGGGAGAAAACCAAGTTTGTTCACAATAAAGGCCTCCTGAGAAAGAACTTCAAAGAGGGAGTTCACCTTTAAGCAAGGGAAATTTAACACTCGTTGGGATGACCCGTACACAGTCACAAAGGTGTACGACTTTGGCATGGTGGAGCTTCTACATGAAAAGACTGGAGCTAAGCTTAAGGTGAATGGACATCTATTGAAGCTTTGCCATGAGAACTAGAAGCCTCCATAAATCTCAGGTTGTTTCTTTCCTTCACTTGTCTACTTATTTTTACCTTGTGATTGCTCATAACATTGTTTGATGCATTAGTTTGCTGAGTAAGTGTGGGGGAGAAACCAACCCAGTTGGAAAAGTAGTTTAGTTTTAGTTTAATTAGTAGTTATCAATTCAATAACACCCCCTTCTAGTTTTGGCTCTTGCCTTTCTTTTGCTATGCTTTAATTCTTTCAACATTATGGACAATAGGGAGGGAAAAAAACAATTTCTTCATACAACATTTTAGCCACTTAAGTGCCTTTGACCAGGTCATTTGTGTGTTATCTTTTAAGTTTTAAAATTGGTCATTGATGTGAAATTGCAATTGCATGCATTTTTCTATCTTCTCCATATTTCTGCCTTTTTTTCACCTTGGAGAAATTTTTCTTGGACAAGCTTTACCCTGACCAACTTTTGATTTCGCTACAGCCAACTTCCAAATTCACCGTGGCCAAACTTAAACAATGCTCCTAAGTTAGATTCTTAATACCTCTGTGATTTGAAAGTTTTGAAAAATTCAAAGTTTTACATATGCTTTTGGAAAACTACCCATGCTTATAAATGATAGTTGATTTTGGCTAATTCCATTTTCAATGTTTTTAACAAGAAGTGAGGGTACACTAAGGAAGTGGCACTATACGTTTTTGAACCTTGAGATTGCTCAGTTGAGACACTAACCTTGTTGGAAGGATGTTTGGGCCTGAATTCTTTCATTTGTGTGTATTTGCTTAATTTAATATCTCTCTAGAACTTATTTTAATTCTTAATCAAGGATTGATGAACTAAATTTTGTGAAAATGATAGAGGCGTTCATTTCAAAACCTTTCTCACCCAAACACTTAACCATTACTAGCCCCATTGAGCCATCTTTTTGAGTGCATGCACACTTTTATAAATTGATGTATACAAATAAAATCAAACTCTTTTGTTTTGTTAACAATAAATATTTTCATTACAAACTTGTAACTGGAAGAAGATTAAGTTACATGTAAATACACTTTCTTTCCAGGGCACTATATTTACATAACTCTAACACTTTATAGTCCTTGATATAGGGATGTTAAATGTACTATTTTGTTTAGAAGACATTTCAAGGCCACCACTAACACTTTGAAAGATGTTAAAAATGGGAAATTAACCATAATTGCTTTAGGAAAAATTTTGGAGTTTTCAATTTTTAATACTTCCTTTATTCGAG
Source organism: Erythroxylum rotundifolium (assembly GCA_027563915.1). Classification (NCBI taxonomy): domain Eukaryota; kingdom Viridiplantae; phylum Streptophyta; class Magnoliopsida; order Malpighiales; family Erythroxylaceae; genus Erythroxylum; species Erythroxylum rotundifolium. The sequence continues at coordinate 16,458 of JAOSBO010201718.1, read as the reverse complement.
CTACTGCTGTGTTAGAGATATTTTCTTGCAGGAAAGTAGTGATGGTAAGCTTGAGCTTGCCTTGACTTTCGAAAAGGAGTTTGAAATTTCAAATTTGGGAATTGAGTGGTGCTAGTTGATCTTGGGTAGCAAGAATAGAGAGAGAGATCCTATATAAGAAGAGGTTAAGGGAGAAGCTAATCAACTGAAATCAATAAAAATAAAAAAAAAGCTCCCAAAATGCTTGAAAAATGTTTTCCTTAGGGAGAACAACACACACCCAGTGATTATTTCTACTTCTTTTAGTAGTGAGGAGGAAGAGAAAGTTGTGAGGGAACTTAAAAGGCTTAAGAAAGCCATTAGGTGGAGGTTGAGCAATATAAAGGGCATTATTCCCTCTATACGTATACATAGAATAATTTTAAAAGAAGGGGCTAAGCTGATATAGATACATACTTAGACAAGCTGGAGAATGTGTATAAATTATAGGAAGTTGAATAATGTGACTAAGAAAGATCATTTTCCTTTACCAATGGTTGACCAAATATTAGATAGATTATCTAATCATGCTTTCTATTATTTTCTTGATGGTCTTTTAGGTTATTATCAAGTTCTTATAACACTAGAGGATTAACTCAAGATGACCTTTACATGTCCATATGAGACATTTGCATTTTGGAGGATGTTGTTTGGGTTTTACAATGCTCTTGGTATGTTCCATAAATGTATGTTGTCTAATTTTTCAAATATAGTAGACAAATTCATTAAGGTATTTATAGAAAATTTCTCTATTTTTGGTAATTCCTTTGATGACTGTTTGCATAAATTGGCTCTTGTGTTCGAGTAATGTATTAAATGCAATTTGACATTAAGTTGGGAAAACAGTCAATTTAATATAGATCATGGCATTGTTTTGGGACATATAATATCACATAAGGGCAATAAGTCACACCTGTGACTACCATACTCACCCCCCTGACATGTATTTCCTTTAATTTGTCTACTTATTATGTGGCAACTACAGGGGTGATGGCTTGAAACCCTAAACTTAGAGTCATACTACAAATAGCTAAAAAGGAGGGTGGTGGCAAATATACTCTCTACTCTATAGACACACATTCTACATTTTTATTCTCATACACCTAGAGATTGGGGAATAGAGAACAGATAAAGAAAGAAGAGGAGAAGAGACCTAAAAACATAGAGAGTTAGGTGAGATGAGAGAAACCTAGCAACAAGGTGAAAACATTGTGAGCCTTCAATCATTTCAGTGAGGACTAAGCAGAAGAACAAAGAGAGAGCTAATAAAGGAAGCTTGAGATGGGAAGGAGATCATCATAACTCCCTCTTTGTTTGCTTATTTTGTTTCATTGTTTGTTTGTTATTTTACTGGATTCATTATTCTTTAGTTGAATCGAACCATGCTTTATTATCTTTTGATACTTTATTTTTGTTATTTACACAGTTTTTTGCTTTAATACTTCTCTTATAATGATCAAGATAGGATTGAAGTATATGAAGATGATGAATCTTGTTATTTCCATGATAGGCTGATCTCTTTTTCTTGAGGACTAATGTAGCTATCTTAGTCAAATATACACGATTGAGGGAATAAGTTGTTGTCTTATATTGCTATAGTTTCTGAATTGAATGGATGTAATAGCAAGATCAAACCTTATACAAAAAAAAACACAACAATACCCAAATTCCCACCTAAGCAGGGTATGGGGATGGTAAGATGTATGCAGTCATGCCCGCATCTCCTAAGAGATACAGAGACTGTTTCCTTGTAGACCCTCGGCTGTTTTGGTGACTTGAACTCAAGACCTCCTTAGTCTTAAGTGAGGAGTTAACCAACTAGGCTACTCCTTCTTGTCAAGATCAAACTTTATATCATTTTTGTATTAAATGACGGAGTAAGAGGAGAAATTTAATATAGAATGAGAAACTATTGTTGTATCTAGTTTCTATTTCTTGTAATTGCGTTTATATATTGATTTTGGTTATAAATCCTTATGTTTTGATCTAAATATGAGATAAACTGAATGGAAATAGTGTGAATATTACATGAATGCTAATTGAATTATTTTGTGAATTTTGTATGAAGATTGAAGGGAAAGTCATGTAAATTTTGCATGGAAAGACAAATAAAAAAAGAAGAAAAGTGGTAACAAGTTTCACCATCTCATAATGGTGACTAACATGAAAATGTTAGTCACGGTGTTGACTTCTAAACTTAACTTGTCACCACCGTAAGAAGCGCCCTCACAAGGTTGACTTAACTTGTCACCCCTGTGACCCATTTTTTCCTCATGTGTCATATGCAGGGGTGACAACTCAAAACCCTAAACCTAGAGTCATACTACAAATAGAAAAGGAATAGAGGGTCATGGCTTATTGAACATTCATTGAACATTCATTAAACCCCCAATCTATCATAGATTCTACAAACACTTATTCAAAAGAGAAGAGATATAGAGAAAGAAGGTAAGATGAGATGAGAAACAAAAAGAGTCGGTGAAGAAGAGAGAAACATAGCAGAGAGGTGGAAGCAGAGTAAGCCTTCGACCATCTGGTGAGAACAAGTTGAAGTAGAAGGCGAGAGCTAATATGGAAAGCTTGAGAGGGGTAGGAGACCACCATAACTCAGTCACTTGATCCCTATTTTCTTGATCTGTTATTCATCTGTTGCATTGTTTCTTGTTGTTTATTGAACTTGTTACCTTTCTAGCTTAGCCGATTGTTAATTGTTTTCTTTTCATAGTTCATTTAGTTATTTACTTGATTTGTTGCTTAAATACTTCATTTATATTGATGAAGATGGGATTGGAGTATTTGAAGATGATGAACCTTGTGATTTCCGTGATAGGTTGATTTCTTTTTCTTGAGAATTAATGGAGCTATTTTAGTCGACTAAGCATAATTAAATTATGGCTTTGTTGTCTTATTTATTACTGTGGTTTCTAAGCTAAATAGATGTAATAACATGACCAAACTTTGCATCATTTTAATATTAAATGAAGGATCGAGAGAAGAAGTTTAATATGGAATAAGAAACTATGGACTTTTAGTTTAAGAACTAGAAATATATTAACATAAGTAGTAATTACTAGTCAGGTTTCCATAATTAATTCGGATAACAACTTGCTAAATACAAAAGTTAGAATAGTTCATTATTCAAGTTGATTTAGAACCCAACTATTAATCATGCATAGGAGATTAAATTAACAAAATTAATTCTCAAGAGTCTTTTATTTCAATTGATCTATAAGGATTTGCTTCAATTTAATTATACTTACTTTTCAATCTATTTTGTGATTTTCTTTAAAGTCTTCAGTCAACAAATCAGGATATATTGTTTAGGATTGCAACTATTTTTATTTTTGCTTTTGTTCAAGGTTAATTAAGTGGAACAATTTTAACTCTATTGGAGGGTAATCGACTACAACTACCTTGTATACTTGCGATTAGGATAGCCTAGGTAATTTTAGAACTTATTTTGGGCACAACAAGTTTTTGGTGCCTTTGTTAGAAAGACGTTTAATGTTTATACTTAAATTAATTTTGATTGTTTTTTCTATTCATGCATACATTTTTGTCGTGTTATTTCATTGAGTTACTTTAGTAATTTTCTTATTAGTTCACTGTTGTTTTTATTTGGTTTATACAAGGAAGGAGGTCTTAGGATGGTGAACTTGCTCCCTTTATTAACAATCTACATAAGACAAAAAGACCTCCAAGGGACTTTGAAGACAATCTTGAGGGACCCAAACCAGAAGATCAAGAGATGAGTGAAAGGCAACTAGTAATGAAGGAGTATGCCAAACTAGTAATTAGTATTGCCACTTTTTTCATTCCTCTTCAGAAACTATGAATTAAAGAGCATTCACTAAAAAATGTTGCCATCTTTCTATGGGGTTCCCAATGAAGACCCTTTAATCTTCATTTGGGAATTCTATGTCACTCTCTAAACATTCCTATTGGATGGTCTAAATGAAGACTAACTCAGGATGAGTTTCTTCCCATATACATTGAAGGATTGGGCCAAGGCATGGCTAATGACCCTTTCACCAGGTTCATTGACTACATGGGAGGAGGTGTACAAAAAATTCATAGGAAAGTTCTATTCCCATTAGAAGACTTCTGAGATACAGACGAAGATAACAACCTTCACTCAAATGGAGGGAGAGCCATTCCATGAGACATGGGAATCCTTCAAAATCTTGCTCATTCGGTGTCCATACCATCGTTTCAAACTCCACATGCAAAACTAATTCTTTTACGAAGGATTAACACAACAATGTTAGTACACTATGGACAAATTCAGTAGGAGGAGCTGTGGGAGAGAAAGTTCCCAAAGAAACATATGAGATCTTCGAAATTTTGGGGGCCACTTCTCAATAAAATAGTATAAAGGGAAGAAGAGCTGGAGTTCATGAAGTGAGCTTGAATCAAAAACTTATTATGCAGTTAGCTGAGTTAACAAGACATGTAAAGATGCTAACTACAAGGCTACCCAAAACATTCCAAATCAAGAGGTATGTGGTATATATGGAACTTATGGTCACAAAGCTAACATTTGTTCATATTCTTGTGAGCCTTTTATAGATGGGGAAGAACAAGTGAACTCACTCAATAGTTTTTAACCAAGGTAGTGCAATAATTTGTAGTTAAACACCTACAACCTTGGTTAGAGAAACCACCCCAATTTTTCATGAAAGATCAACAATCCACCAACTCATCCCCAACCACAATAACAAAATTTTCGGAGGCCAAATTATTACCAAGGGTAATCCTCAATTCAGACCTATCAATCAAACCTTCTTTAGAGGAAATTTTAAATGTGTTTATTTAGATCATAACTCAAAATCAAGAAATGAATAAGAGGTTTAATTCTTTGAAGGCATCTGTGAAGAGGATTGAGATCCAAGTAGGGCAACTCACTTTTCAAATGCATAAAAATAAGAAAGGGAAGTTGCCAGTTAACCCGAGCAAGCCCAAGTAGTCATTATTATGAGAAGTGGTAAGGTAATTGATAGTTATGTTGAGATCCCTTATAATCTGTCTAGTGCAAGTAATCAAGAAGAGGAGAGCCTCATCAAAAAAAAAGGTGAGCAGAATAAAGGAAGCATTAGGCACAACACCCTTTTAAGTCACATTCAAAAATGTTAAGAATTGGGGCATGCAACTAACTGCAATGAAGAACCAAGACTGTATAAGGTGGCTAATCCTATATCCCAACTGCCTTAAAAAGTCGAAACAAGATAAGTAATTTTCTTGTCTTTATAACATGATTTCCAAAGTTAATATTAACCTGTATTTGTTAGGTGTGATCAGAAACATTCTAGTTTATGTGAAGTTCTTAAAGGAATTAAGCACCAAGAAGAAAAAGTTTAAGCCAAACGAGAGGTGATAGTTTCAGAGGTTGCAAGTACAGTGTTACAATAGCAAATTGAAAGACTTAGGGAGTTTTCTTATTCAAATATGAATAGGCAATGGTGATAAGGTTAAGGGTTTGCTTGACCTTGTGGCGAGTATAAACCTTATACCTCAATCTATTTATGAAAAATTAGATCTAGGATAGTTAAAACCTACAAACATGTGTTTCCAATCAGCTGATAGGTTAATCCGTTATCTGAAAGGAATAATGGAGGATATGTTAGTGAAAGTTAAAGGATTAATTGTTCCTATAGACTTTGTGGTCCTAGACATGGGGGAGATTAAATAGCAATGGAAGGAGCACATCATACTTCTAGGGAGGCCTTTTCTAGCCACTACAAATACCTTAATCAATGTGAAGAACAAAAAACTGAGCATAACTATTTTGGAAGAAATAGTATAATTTTCGATCTTTAATTTTAAACTTGTTCCTACTACTACTATTTCTGAAGACTATTATTTTGTTAACCAAATTAATTCTGAGTATTTTGATTTCACCTTACAGGAAGAAGAAGAAAAGGAGCTGGACTTAGTTAAAGAGAGTGATGAATGTTGTCAATTATTGGTTGATGTAACTGAGGGAGAGGTTGGGAAGTTCTTAGAGAAAATTTATAATGAAGAGAAGAAAATAGTGGAATCGCTCACTTTGAGCTATCCAACTTAAGCATAACAGTTGAGGTATCCATGTAAAAGACATTAAAGAAGCACTAAATGGGAGGCAACCTATATGATTTTTTATTTTTTAATTAGTTGTTTGTTATTTCTTTTCAGTGAATCTCGACTTAATTTGTCTATTTTATGTGCACAGGCATACTTTTCAATCTCTTCTATTTGTCTTCCTCATAGCTATTTGCCACTCCTCGATGTAGGATGCCATGCTTCACGACACATTGATACAGCTACTACTCACACTCTCGTATCATATTGCTATCGCTTCTCTTTTATTATTTGTACTGCTTGTTAATTTAATGTCTTTTAGTTTTAATGCTTTTCCTTGTTCATGCTATTTTGTGTCTTAGATCACTGTTTTACTTTTTTGTATAACATTTGGACAATGTGATGCTTAAGTGTGTGTTGGGGGGGGGGGGGTTGAGGGGAGTATCAGTTATAAAAAAAAGTTATTATTTTTGTGTTGCGTGTTTGTTTTCCCATTTAGTAGTTAGAGATGCATGCTCATGACATAAACTCAATCGAGATTAGAGATGCATAATATAAGTGAATGAGTATACTTGCATTGTTAGACTAATTGACTTGGATTTCAGTTAAAAGGACATTATCTTGTTATGATAGAAGAACAACACTTTTCATTTGATAAGAATTTGAGCCTTCTTGAATTATTAAACACCAAATTCAAGTATTCTTTGTTGAGAGTGCTCCTTCATGATTGAGGAACTCCAGAACTTTCTTGGGAATACTAGTTGAGATCATATAATCTTATGCAAACATTGAAATGATGAAGGCAAATAGGATTTACCCCTTTTGCTTAAAAAGTCACCATGATGTTACCTTAGTGAACCCCACCTTTTAAGGTTAACATGAAACCTTTTCTTTCTCTAAACCTAAAACATGAGCCTTGACCTTAATTATTTATCCTTTTCATTGTATATACCATAAGTCAAGTTGAGCATTTGAATGTGTGTGATTAGGTTTAGGGAATAATTGTTTGAATAAGTATGTAGGAATTATAAGATATAGTTAGCTATTGCATTAGGAATGAGTATGGTTATAGTAATTATCTCTCCTCTATATTTTTATTCTTTTGATTTCCTCTTGTTTTAAACAAGTAAATAAATAAAGAAAAAGAAATATAAAAAAGAAAAAGAAAAGAAAAGAAAAGAAAAACAATCAAAAAAGAAAAGGAAGGAAGAGAAGATTAAAGACATAAAAGGAAAAAGGAGAGACATAAAAAAGGGAGTGCTGATCTTGTTAACTTAAAAGGAAAGAATTGTCAAGTTTTTATCTTGCATCACATGCATCAAAAATAGAAAATAGCAGTGGAAATATAAAACAAAACCCAAAAATCCAAGACTTTCAAGTGCCATTAGATGTAACTTTAACAAAAAATAAACTTAAGATATATACCTTACAATATCCTTCATTCTTCATTGTCTTCACTTCTTCGGGTTATCGTAAACCACGACGACCAAAAGAGGATGTCTCTAATGATATCTATTTGAAGAGTGAAGCTCGAAACCTTTTAGGAAGAATGGTTAGAACACATACAAAGTGTTAGCTTTAAGATGTATTCTTTGAGAGAGTGTTTGTAGAGAGTGAGAGAAGATGATTAGGGATGGCAATGGGCTGGCCCATGGGCAACTTCTGGCCAAGTTTTTAAAATAATTTTTAAAAATTAAAAATATAGAATAATTTATTTTTTAATTAGATCAGGGTCGATGTGATAACCCACATTCCATTACTAAGAGTTAGAGCCTTAGGCTATTAAGTTACACAAGTTTTATCATTTAAAAGTTATGAAATACATTTCATTCACATGCATATTATTAACATACACACATGAATTATGATTTTCGTACGCGTTGCAAAGACTGTTTATGCACTCAATTGACATATTTTGGGGTACAAAAAATTTAAAATGGTTATGATGTTAATTGTGAATTATTATGTTTTGTATTCTAGTTTAATTGGATTTCCAATTATTAATTTGGAAATTACTTGTTAAAATTGGGAGATTTATGAATTAATATGTATCTTTGGACTAGGAAAAATGTCAAGTGGCAAAACAAAGTGACACATGGCAGTAGAAATAAGTGACACGTGGCAGTAGAGATTGAGTGACATTTCGCACAGATAATTGGATGACAATTAGCTTGGAGATTGAGAGACAAATGGACTAGTTATTAAGAGACATTTGGAACCATGAGTATCAGACATGTGGCAAGTGACAAGTGTCACAACACTTGCCTCATAACTATACTCACGATACATACACATTAAAGACCATCTTTATCTTTCATTTTTATTATATGTTGTTTTCTTCTTCTTTCTTCTCTCAACTCATGACACTCTGACCCTCACACTCATGACTTGCTAACATCCTACACTTTTTTACTCCAAACATTTCGTTGTCTTCACCTTGTTCATTAAAAACCCAACCTATTCCACCTTAAATGGTGATGATCATGTAAGCTTGGAGGGGTTAGGATACTTGATGATTTGAGGAGCTTTGGATTCAAACAAGTAAGATATTGTTCTTCATGGCTTATTTTAATAGAAACATTTATGGAGATTGTTTTGAGATGAATTGATTTTATGAAAATGGTGTTTGATGTGTGTTGAAAGTTGATGAATGAAGAGATACATTTTTACTTCTTTTTTGTAAATGACAATCAATAGTTTATGAGTTGTAGCATGGATAATTTTGACTTAGAATTGAGGTGAAAATGATGATGAAATGAAGTCTACATGATGATCTATGCACAAGATGTGTTGGATGTAGTATGTAAGGGTTAACATCTAGGAAAATTTGAAGGAAAAGGGTGATGAAATTTTCAAATGACATAACCTACGATCATGGGAATGGCATTTAACATGAACATTTCTCTTTTGTGTAATGTTTGAACCAACTAAGGATAACGTACTTTACTTTGGTGCATTTAGACTTGATTGAGGCGTGAAATGAACCTAGTTTGATGTTAGATTAGTTTATTAAAGTGTTTGATATGTTTAGGTTGTTAGTTGATGTTATAACTTAAGAATGGATTGCTAGATATAATGTATCTAAATATGGAAATTTGAAGTTAATAAAGGAATAAAGGTTTGAAATACAATTGTGATCCAAAGGGTATGAGTTAGGTGTCTTAGGTACGAATGAATGAAAATTTGGATATTGTGTGATTATATAATGCTATAAAAAGATTGGTAAACGTACGACTGATGAATGTAGAATAATCAAGTTTCTTTGAGGTGTAAACCTAAATGCAAACTAGATATATACAAGTTATAATGTTTGAATAATCATGACTTGTGATTAAGGATACATAGCCCGAGAATAGTCAATTGAACATGCATTGATCATGACATATATATACATGTGCATGGTTGAATACTTATTTGAATGATCAACTTAGTAGTTTGTACAATGTGTGTGTATTGCATGATTTAGACGCTCAAGTTGAACGCTAGTATCTAGACATTACTGGTTTGTCAAGGTAATAGCTTATCAGGAGCGTATTGTAAGTCAAACTAGTTGTTTTCTTGCTATAATTGAATTGTTTCTGCTTAAATTTCCGTTACTGAACTGTTATTGATGTGATTGAAATAATTCTAGATAATTATGGTCCGAGGAATTTGATAATTGAGATTGTATTAGAAGTGTTTCCTAATTGAATGTGAATCAAGAAAAATGTATGTATACTTAACTACATGTTGAATGCCAGACTTAGATATGATGAATATGTGAAAATGACTATTTTCTGTTAATGAAAGATATTGATAGCATATTTTATGAAACGATGCATTTCATCTCAATGATATGCATAATCAGATAAAGGAGTTGTGACTGGAGTGACCAGTGAAAGAGAGCCTAAAGCTCATAAATGCGTATAAAGAGCCACATACTCAGTTATTAATGAGCCCGGTATCTATAATAAATGTGGGTAATTATGAAATGAGCTCGGTATCTATAACAGATATGAGATAGTAAAAAGGCGCTCGGTCACAACTAAGTAAAAACAAAAGTGGAGTCAATATGCATTTGCATATACAAAATGATATGTATTATATGAATTATTAAAATGAATTATTTTGAACTGTTCTGAAATTAAAATGTGAAATAGTGTACATAAATTATATTTGTTGAAGCATGATGAAATGTGATGTGATATTAAGTATTTGTTGGTTTGATTTGTTGTAAATTGAATTGTTCATTGTCCTTGTGGTCTGATATGAGTGAGCACATCGATGATGGTTCATTCATTGAGTTCACAAACTTATCATAATTGCAACTTTGATTTTCAGGTACAAGGGAGACTTAACTCTAAGATGATAAAGTAGGAAGTCTAGTACTATTGTATTTTGGAATCAAGAAATGGCTCAAAGGTCTGGTAAACTAATATTAATGCTTTTATTTAGTTCCTCATTTCACATAGAACATGTTGTAAAGAGTAGTAAACTCTCATATGTTTTTGATACTGTATGTATGGATTATATAGTGAAATGCTACAACGTAACTATGTTTTATAAATGGAATGAGAATTTGATCTTTTGAATATTTTTGTTTATGTATGATGCCATAAAAATGTTGAAGAGACTACTTTAACATGCCACTGTCATAGGATATATTATTGAATGTCCTTCGGATATTAGGTATATGCCCTATGGCGGTCAGGTGTTACAAAGTTTTAGTATCAGAGCATGGTTTGGCATCCATAGGGGCATATATAAGCATTTAGACATGATATATAGGGAGAGACTCAAATAGTAATCACAATTATTGTTTATTATAGGTCATTTACAATAGGAGATCAAGCTGGAGAGTCAGCTGACCTAGAGTCTATAGGACCTGATAGAGAGTCTCCAGTACCTTGATCTGGCCAAATGCCTCAGAGAATTCCTGAAAGGAGAGAAATGAGATATGATAAACTTAGGAAGCAAGGGGATATAGTCTTCTATAGAAGTACAGAACCTACTGAGGCAGAAGCTTGGCTGGAGAGAACAGAAAGGGTATTCAATCAGATGGACTACGAGTGTGACAAGAAGTTTGACTACGCAGTTTTGTTACCACATAGTCCTGCTTATCGGTGGAGGAAGACAGTTCCTGACAACACCACCCGACCTTTTAGTTTAACATGGGAAGACTTCTGAGGGTGTTTAAAGAGAATTATATGACCAAGATCTATTTAGATCAGAAGATGAAGGAGTTTCTAGATCTGAAGCAGTGAAGTCTCATTGTAGTCGAATATGAGATAAGATCTAATAAGTTAATGGGGTATGCCACTGGTTTGATTCCAACTAAGGAGAATAAGTGTAGGTGATTTGAAGATGGACTGAATATGGAGATTAGGACAAGGTTTGCTATCACTAATTTGGGTAGTTTTATGGAACTACGAGCTACCTCAATCCGAATTGAACAATTATTAAAAGATGGACAAGGAGAGTACAGATAGGAGTTTAGGATGAAGGGATATGGTGAGTCTCAAGTCGATTCTGGCAAAAGGTTCAGTACACGCCAGAATAGATCGTTTCGATCACCGTCAAGATCGAGATAGTCAGGGTTTAGAGAGAGAGGTAGTTTTGTACAGGCTGGTAGTGGTAGAGGTCCAGTATTTGGGCAGACTCAATAGATGCCTAACTGTGAGCATTGTAAGAAGAAACATAGTGGAGAATGTTGGAAGATATTGGGAGCCTACCTTTGTTGTGACTCTTTTGAGCATTAAATTAGAGAATGTCTCGTAACTTTTGGGGTACAATCTAGAGTGAGAGGAGTAGTGACTGAAATGACTATCCAACAGAGCAGAGCTAGTGGATCAGGACAGAGAGGTAGAGATAGAGGCAGAATAAGTTCAGCTAGTCGTACTATCAAGATTAAGGTGCAGAGTAACCAACCGCTTTCTCAAGCCATAATCTACGTTATTACAAGACAGGAGGCCCAGAACTCCCCAGATGATGTAGCAGGTGCATTAAATGTCTTTCAATTTAAAGCATTTGCATTGTCAGATCTAGGATCTATGCATTCATTTATCACACTGCATCTAGCATCTAAACTGCATTATGAGAGGAGATGTTGAAATTTGGTTTTAAAATGAGTACACCGGTAGGTAGTACTACAGTGATTGGAGAACTATGTAAAGGGCGCATGATCCGAGTTAATCAGGTAGAGTTGGAAGCTAATTTGATAGTATTATAGTTGAAAGAGATAGACCTCATCTTAAGTATGGATTGGCTTATTGCTCATAGGGCTATGATGAACTGCTACACTAAGGAGGTGATACTTGAATCTCCTAATTAGCTAAGAGTAATATTTTGAGGTGTTTTCAAGTAGTACCAGCTAGATTTATTTCATCAATAAGTGCTTTAAGATTGATTCGAGGTGGATGTGAGGCTTATCTGGCCTATATGAATGATACCAAAACTGAGCAAACAATACAAGATATTCCTATTGTTAGGGATTTCCTAGATTTGTTGCTTACAGAATTACCAAGATTACCTTAGATAGGGAGGCTGAGTTCATTATTGACCTAGTTTTAGGTACTGCTCCTATATCTATTCCTCCATATAGGGTATCACCTATACAACTTAAGGAACTTAAGACCTAGTTGTAGGAGTTGTTAGATAAGGGTTTTATTAGACCTAGTGTGTCACCTTGACTCCTAGTTTTATTTATGAAGAAGAAGGATAAGGCTTTAATATTGCATATTGATCATAGGTAGTTAAATTAAGTGATGGTGAAGAATCAATATCTGTTATCAAGAATAAATAATTTATTTGGTCAATTACAAGGAGTTCGGGTGTTTACAATGCTAGATTTAAGATCAAGATACTATAAGTTGAAGATAGTAGAAGCTGATGCACCAAAGAGTGCATTTAGAACTAGATATAGGCACTTCGAGTTTTTGATGATTCCTTTTAGGATAACAAATGCTCCGCAAACATTTATAGCTTTGATAAATAAGGTGTTCCAACCTTAATTAGATCATTTTGCATAGATGAAATTTTGGTGAATTTGAAGAGTAAAGAGGATCATTATGAACGTTTGAGGTTAGTCCTATAGATAATGGGAGAGAAGCAATTGTATGCCAAGTTCAGTAAGTGTGAATTTTGGTTTGATCAAGAGGTATTCTTGGGTCATATAATCTCTGGACAAGGCATAAAGGTAGAACCAAAGAAAGTTAAGGCAATAATGAAGTGGGAATTACCGAGAAATGTATATGAGATCCAAAGTTTTCTTGGGTTAGCAAGATACTAAAGCACGTTTGCCGAGGGGTTTTCATTGATCTTAACCCTTTTGACAAAACTTCTAAGGAAGAATGTACCATTCAGATGGATTGATGAATTCCAAAGGAGTTTTCAAGAACTAAAACACCGATTAACTACAACACTATTGTTAGCTAATTTGGAGGTTATGTGGTACATAGTTATGCTTCACACCAGGATTAGGATGTGTTTTGATGAAGTATGGTAAAGTGATTGCATATGCATCGAGACAGTTAACGTCTCATGAGTTCAACTATTCGGTTCATGATTTAGAACTTGCTGTAATGGTATTTACTTTGAAGATTTGGAGACATTATCTGTATGGTGAAACATTTTAGATATTCACTGATAATAAAAGTTTGGGATATTTGTTGAGTCAGAAGGAGTTGAATACAAGACAAAGGCAATGTATTAAATTACTAAAAGATTATAATTGTATGATTGAGTATCACCCAGGTAAAGTTAATGTTGTAGCAGATACATTAACCAGGAGATCCGATAGTAATGTCGCTCAAGCTCAAATATCAAGGTTACCAAACTTAGTACAACTGAGAGCATTGAATTTTGAAATGAATTTAGGGCAGAATGAAGCATTGTTAGCTACGTTGAAACTTAGATTGGTATTGCATAAAAGGATCAGAAAAGCTCAAAGCAAGGATCCAAAAGTAGTGAAGCTTATTGAAAAGTTGAAACAGAATCCGAATTCTGAGTTTAAATTGAGAAATGATACATTGTGGTTGAAAAAGAGATTATGTGTTCCTAATATTGACAATATGAGAAAAGAGATTTTGGAGGAAGCACATATAGTAGCCTATGCTATGCATCCCGATACTACCAAGATATATTATACACTGAAACAACATTTTTTATGGCCAGGGATGAAGAAACAAGTGGTTGAGTATATTGTTAGATGTTTGACTTGTCAACAAATTAAGGTAAAGCATCAGGCTTCGGTTAAGAAGTTACAGTCATTACTTATTCTAAAGTAGAAATGAGAAAGAATTACTATAGATTTCATTATGGGTTTGCGGAGAACTCCGAGGCAACATGATGTCATATGGGTCATGTTGACATATTTACAAAGTCGACCCATTTCTTACATATGAGAGAAAATAATACACTAGATCAGTTAGCTCAAAGGTATATAAATGAGATATTGAGATTACATGGAGGTCCATTGTTTATTGTATCAGACCGAGACCTCCGATTTACTTCAAGATTTTGGGATAGTTCGAGGCAAAATTTTTTAAAATGATGCCTTTATTTCCATATCTTCCAACGACTTTATCACCTACTTTGATGTCCCATTTCTGTAAAATATATACACGAATCGTTTCTGGATTATAACTGGAACCACCCTTTTTTTGGACCCATCTCACATCAATAACTCGACACCGACCACCTATAGGTAGTTTCAGACAACTTTAGGTACAAGGTTGAACTTTAGTATAGCTTTTCATTCTCAGATAGACGGACAAAATGAAAGGATAATTAAGATTTTTGAGGGTATATTCAGGGAGTTCCAAGGAGCATGGGATCAATATAAAGCTCTTATTAAATTTACATACAATAATCATTATCACAGTAGTATCAGTATCGTACTATATGAGACATTATATGATAGAAAGTGTCGTTCCCCTTCGTACTGGGATTAAGAGGGTCTAAGGATTGTTGAAAGCCTAGAATTGATTCAAGATACTGTTGATAAGGTTAAACTGATCAGTAACAGAATTAAAGCAGCTCAAGATAGACAGAAGATTTATGTGGACCAACACCAAAGGGATATGGAGTGCCGAGTAGAAGATAAGGTGATTTGGAGAGTATCACCTTGGCAAGGAGTGTTGAGGTTCAATAAAAAGGATAAGTTAAGCCCTAGATACATTGGTCCATATGAGATTACTGAGGGTGTTGGACCATTGGCTTATAAGTTAGCATTACCAATAGGGATGTCTCAGATTCACAATGTGTTTCATGTTAGTATGCTCAGAAGATATTGGTATGATCTGACACATGTGTTACCAACACAAGAAATTGAAATTACAAGTAATCTGAGTTGTGTTGAGGAACTGGTTAAAATAGTTTATCAAACAAAGCAGTTAAGAAACCAAGTGAGTCCATTAGTTAAAGTCTTTTGGAGAAATCATTCAAGAGAAGATGCTACATAAGAAACTGAGAAGACCATAAGGAAATAATAACCCCATCTGTTTGATCAACTAGGAAAGAATTTCGAGGATGAATTTTCTTAAGGGGCGAATTGTAGCAACGTTTTCCATTATTGAGTGTTATAGCCTTAGGCTATTAAGTTACACGAGTTTTATCATTTAAAATTTATGAGTTGCATTTCATTCATAAGCATATTATTAACACACACATATGAATTATGATTTTTGTATATGTTGTAAAGATTTTTATGCACTCAATTGACATTTTTTGGGGTATAAAAATTTTTAAATGGTGATGATGTGAATTGTGAATTATGAATTGTTGTGTCTTGTATTCTTGTCTAATTAGATTTCTAATTATTAATTTGAAAATTATTTGTTACAATTGGGAGATTTATGAATTCATGTGTATTTTTGGATTAGGAAAAAAAGCCAAATGGTAAGATAAGGTGATATATGGCAGTAGAAATAAGTCACACATGGCAATAAAGATTGAGTGTCATTTGGCATAAATAGTTGGGTGACAATTGGCTTGGAGATTGAGAGACAAATAGACTAGTTATTAAGAGACATTTGGAATCATGAGTGTAAGACATGTGGCAAGTGACAAGTGTCACAACACTTGCCACACAACTATACTCATGACCCATACACATTAAAGACCATCTTTTTCTTTCATTTTTGCTACATGCTCTTTTCTTCTTCTTTCTTCTCTCAACTCATGATACTCTCACACTCATACTCATAGCTTTGAAATACTAACATCCTACACTTTATTACTCCAAATATTTCGTTGTCTTCACCTTGTTTATTAAAAAACCTAACCTATTTCACCTTAAATAAATGGTGATGATCACGTAAGCTTAGAAGGGTTAGTTTGCTTGATGATTTGAGGAGCTTTGGAGTCAAATAAGTAAGTAAGATATTGTTCTTCATAGCTTGATTT
>JAOSBO010201697.1:0-39187 GCA_027563915.1 Erythroxylum rotundifolium | reverse complement strand
CTACTATGTGTGCCATACTTTTAAGTGAATGTTAAAAAGCTAAATTTTAGCGATATAATGGTCTCTTTTCATTTTCCAGGTTGGGTAATCTGACTTTGGATTTTTAAAAAAAGTGAATTAGGTTGACCACGAAAAGTGGAATGCGCATTTAAAGATTATCGGAGGATTTCTGTTGGGTAATGCTCTCCATGAAAAGAAAATCACTCCATTTTATAGGTTCCTCAAAAACACTGAGGATTACTTCAGAAAATGGATGTCAAGACCGTAGAGATTGAGAATCCTCTATGGAAGCGCATTAATCTCAACGGGTTTAGTCAGTGAGTTTACTCATCAATATTAATGGTTACAATTTTGTTGCAGAGGGAAAGGGAAATAATTCCTTGAGACTTGCTGCAAATGGAATTAGCTTAAAGAAAGTGGGTCAATTGAGTTTAGGGATGGGTTCAGTATATGAGTATTTATACTACTAATATACAAAGTCTTACTCCTTTTACCATATCAGATAAACTACTCAGCTCGTGTTTGATGAATAAATGTAAATTGTTGCACTTCTACAAATAAGATCAAGAGTCAAGATTGAGCTATCATCAAGAAGAAATGGTTGAACAAGGCAAGATCAAGTGGAGAACAAGCCAAATTACAAAAGGTAGTATGAATCACAAGTTTATGGATGAGCAATAGAAAAATTGGGTCAAGATTAACGTAATTTTCTTCTAAACCTTTATTTTATTCATTTCAATTTCAACCGGGGTTCAAAGTTGCATGATCATTCATTTTTAGGTTTTAACAAATAAAAATTTCAATTTGAAGAAACAAATTTAGTTAGAACTTGTTTGGTTGAATGTTAATTATTAGAATGGAATGAAATAGAATAGAACAGAATGGTTTATAATGGAATGGAATGTAATATGGTGAAAAATTGTTTGAGAGGGATGTAAGGGTTATTGTAATGTAATAAAATGTTATTTGGAAGATGGATGGAATGAAATGAAATATAATCTATAATAAATGACTATTATATCCTTAATTTTATAATAGTATTAAGAAGTTTAACGCCATTATTTTAAAACAGAAATCATGTCCAATTAAAAATCACGGTTGTTACTTGTTTAAATTACAATTGTATGAAATAATTTACATATTTTCTATTTTAAACTAATAAATTATTGAACTATTCCTACTAATTTTTATTAGGACTAACTAATATTATAAATCTAAAGTAAATTATCTTTTGTGGGGTACCAATCCTTGATCCATTAATTTTTTGCTTTCCTGATATAATATCATCTACTTTGATGAATTAGGAAGTTTAGCCTTTCTATTTTCTGATGCTGCTTCATTTCATATTGATTCAGGAAAAAAAGAATATAAATGACCATATATGTATATATGTATATACATATATATATATGATATATTAAAAATTCCAAACTTTTGCATTTTATTTGAAATAAACTTGGAAAGATTGCCAAAAGTAAGAACCAGCCATCCTTATTGTGCCATGGAACCAACATGTTTTACAAAATCAAAATGATTAAAAAAAAAGCGACTTGGCACTCGAACATGTAAACAACAAATGGTACTGAGTATTATAAGTCATCTTCAAAGGAGAGACCATAGATGAGAATAAGTTTCCCATTGATGGTGTTGGGGAACGAGTCTTGGTCGAGGAGTTGTGGCAGAGGAGATGGTGAAGAGATGGTGATCGGTAGGATCTCAAAAGAGGGTGGTGGAGGGTGTCTCCATTCTGGAAGTGGTTCGGTTGAGAGCAGAGTTTTTAAGAGTGGACCAGCTTTTCAAGAGGTGGTGGAGGGTTTTAAGAGTTTTTAGGGTATTAGGTAGTATGCATTTATTAATTTACAATCTATCATAAACCCTCCGGATCGGAGATTTCTTATTTTTACTGTTTAGGATGTAATGGAACGTAAGATGAAATCCTCTGCTTCTATCCCATTTCATTCTATTTCATTATGAAACCTTCAACCAAATGATGGAAATTGTTATGTTCTATCCCATTCTATTACTAACTTTCTAACCAAACAAGGCCTTCTGGTTTAAAGAAAAAGCCTTTTAAATGTTTTTCTTTCACACTGAGGAATTTTTTAAGTGTATTTGAATCCAATTTTGTTAAAGGAATGAGTTTATATCTCTGAAAGCTTGATGTACATTAAAAGTGTCATGAGTAATGATTTTCATTGATATATAGTGGAGTTAGGTTAACCTAAACTTAGGTTGTTCTATAGTGGAGTTGTGTCTACAATATCTACTTTTCATAAGATTAAAACATTTTTGGCGAGGATATTGATTGAATAAATTGGGTGAGGTTGATCATATTCTCTAAACAAAATGAAGTCTTTATATAGGACATCGATCAATTGAACAACTAATATGTTGATATAAGTTAACCAAAGGGTTAGATAGGTTAGATTATGTCATAGTTACTAGCTGTTGTAACCTAGTTTTGCATCCAACCAGTTATGTAATTGTTAGAAGCAAGGGAACTTATTACATTAGTTTTTGGTTATTAATGAACTCAACAATGCTTAGGTAAGTTTTGTGAAATTTTTAAGGTGCTAACAAAATATTCATACTCCTAAAAACTTTACGCTCTGAACTGTATCTCATCCTACTTTGTCTCTAGAATGCTTCTCCTTCTCTTTTCCCCTTATCAATCTCTCTAGAAGATTCATTATATTGTCCACCTTATCCTTTAACTTCCATTCACCTCTATCTTACAATCCATCTCTAGAGCTTCCTCCTTAAGTCACGTCTCTTATTTTTCCTGTTGGTTGTAGCGGTGTTTTACTTTATCCTCCCCCTAAGTTGGTGTTTTCTTGTGTAATTGAAAAGTTGCATATTCTGGTTTACCTTCTCTGAATATATGAAAGCGATATACACAAACCACAATTACACATAATATATACAAAAAGTCATAAATGAATAAATAAAGAGACAGGAGAAAGCTTGTTGGTATTATTGTCGAGGATTGTGTTGGTAGTGGCTGTCGTATTCCTCACAACTCACACTTTAGTTCTTTTCTTGTATCAAAGAAAACAAAAGCTAATATAAATAAAATATAAACACAAACATTCAACAAACATAAACAAAAACAACCCATGCTAGTTTTTAAAGTCACTAGCAAGACTTTGATCACTCTTTGATCATAGGCATGATCCGAGAAATATTCTTTCTCGCTTTATAGGCACTTGTCCTCCATAGTAGGGTTTGTAACAGCGGCCATTTATCCTAAAAGTTTCTCCATGCTCGTTTTGCAACTCCACAACTCTATATAGGAATACATTATTTACTGTGAAAGGTTTGCTCCATCTAGATTTTAACTTTTCAGGAAACGACCAGAGTTGAGAGTTGAAGAGTAAAATGGTATCACCTGCATGGAACTCCTTTTTCCTGATGTGTGCATCATGCCACCTCTTTACTGTTTCCTTGTAGAACCTAGCATTATCATAAGCTTGCAACCTTAATTCGTCCAACTCATTTAATTGCAATTTCCTCTTTTCTCCAGCTACCTTCTAATCCCAATTTATGGCCTTGATAGCCCAGTAGGCCTTATGCTCAAGTTCTACAAGTAAATGACAAGCTTTCCTATAATTCAGTCTGTAAGGCATTGTCCCAATATTGGTCTTAAAAGCTATCTTGTAAGCCCATACTGCATCATCTAATTTGATTGCCCAATCCTTCCTAGAGCTGTTGATAGTCTTTTGTAAGATTTTCTTTAATTCTCTATTCATAACCTCTACTTGACCACTGGTTTGAGGGTGGTAAGGTGTAGATATCCTGTGCTGTACTCTATATCTTTTCAATAATGCTTCAACTGGATTATTGCAAAAGTGGGTACACACAGCACACCAAAAATATTGATAATATTTTTCAGAAACATCTGCGGCACTCTACTATCATTTGTTAATGTCGCCATTACCTTAACCCACTTCGATACATAATCAACATCTACCAAAATATATTTGTTTATGTAAGAGGACGAAAACGGTCCCATGAAATCCAGACCCTAAACATCAAAGACTTCAACCTCTAGCATCGAAGACATTGGCATCTCGTCCCTTTTTTATATGTTCCCAGTTCTTTGGCACTTGTCACGCTTTTTCACCTAATGTTGTGCGTCCTTAAACAATGTTGGACAATAAAACCCGCAATCTAACACCCTTACGGTTGTCCCGTTGGCTCCATAATGTCCTCTATAAGAAAATTATGACATTGAGTTAAAATAGCATTAATTTCGTTATCAGGAACACATATCCGAATCAGTCCATCCACACAATTTCTATAAAGAAGTGGATCTTCTCATGTGTACCGCTTACAATAATGTAACAACCTAGACCACCCGTCCACAAATATTATCCGCTTTGGAAACCTTACGATTTTGCTCTTCCCAGTCCAGTTGAGAAAACACGCCTTTGGGGGAGAGGTATTCATACCCTTACAAGGCATACTTCGTTCCCCTCTTCAACAGATGTGGGATCTCACACTATCGACTTGTAATGTCGGACTCTTTTGACCCCTTTTGTATTGGTTTATACTTGGAGATACTACTATATATTGACATATACATGGTTGTATATTAGTTCAAAAAAATATTTGAATCTTTTCGGTATATATAATAGTGATATATAATGTTTTATGCCCTTACATGAACTTATAGTTTATCGGTATGCGAAATCTTGGAGATTTTTGACATATAAGCTCCTAAGTGTGTAAAAGTGATTCCATTGGATGGATATGGCTAGGGTGGTCGAGTTAAAGGTGTTCTAATTCCTTAGAGGTGATTAGACATAATTTATAGACTTATTAGACACTTAGAAAGCTTAATTTGAAAAGTTGATGTACATAAGGGCTTATTTACAAATTGTTAAAAAGTTAAGGGACTTAAATGTAATATTTCAATTCCTAGAGGACCAATGTGTAATTTTATAAATTTAAGGGGTTTATTTATAATTTGAAAATGTCTAAGGATCAAAATGAAAATAAAAGTTTTGATCATTCTTAAATTTTGGGCTTAGTTGCAAATTTAGGAAAGTTTTGAGGGTATAATGATAATTTTGCATAAGCTAAGGGCAAAAGCGTAAATTCACTATGTTTGGTCAAAGAAGAGTCAAATTCTAGACCTTCTACTTGTTATGGCCGTGCACCACCCATTAAACATTAAGAACACTTGGTTTTAATTAAAAGAAAGGAGAAGGGACGAGAAGAGACGAGGAGGAGGAGGAGAACTCGACTATCACCCAAATTCCACCATCCTTTTGATTCTCCAACCCAAACTAAGGTGTTCTAAGGTAATTTGGGGTTAAAGAACTCAAATCTATCATTAGATTTGAGAAATTCTCAATTGGAAGATATCACCGAAGGAAAGTTTAGGTAAATTTTGTCTCATCTCTCTCTACATTATGATTTTGAGTTTGGTGTTAAGATATGTTGTTCTCCATGCTTAAGTATGCATGAAACATGGTTTAGATGAATGAAAAGAGTCATGGAGAGGTTTCTTTCAGCCAAAATCTAAATGGTATCTCTTTGGTAAAAGTTGGTGAAATTGTGAATATCTTTTGAAATTGATGGTTTAAATGGACTCTATGATGTTAATTGTGTATGTATAATGTGAATTGATGATGAAAAATGTGGAAGAAGTACATGAGAAAGAGGCTTTCAAGTTTATGCCTTTAGGTGTTTGATAAAATGCCTAAGTGAACTTGGCCTAGAATTTAAGGATTTTGATGGTGTGCATTGGAAAGAAACTTTCAAGTTTACTTAAGAGTAAACTTGAATTGTTGCTTGGATTGATGAGTAGTGGCCTAATGTGCTTGGATTAAAATGTGCTTAATTATTCTTTGAAATTTGTAGGTATTGGATCAAGGCATTACATGCCTTGGAAAAATGCAAAAGAAAGCTTATGTGAATAAGAAGAGAATTAACTATGTGAGAAGCTTAATGGTCGAATCCTATAGCTAATGTATTTTATACATTTATATGTTGTGGGTATAAATATGAGTTATATGTTTGAATAGTAAATATATTGCATTTGTATGTGTAAAAGCTCAGGAGCTGTGAATTAAGGAGCTCGTACCGAGAATTGTTGAAGTTAAAAGAGTGTAAACCTTCTTTCAAGGTGAGTTAGGGAAAACATATCTCTCAAATAGGATTAGGATATCCCAAGACATGTATGATGACTTGCATATGAATTTTAAACCTAGGCAACGCATAGTAGAATTGATTTTCAAATAAATGCTAGTATACATATGTATTTAATAAATGACCATGTTTTGAATAACACTTTGTATTTGGAGTGAAACCGATTTTTTGATTTCATATTTCAGAGAATGATATTGTTTTCAATAATTAAAGTGCAAAGGGCAATGTTTGATTTTCTTACTTCAATTTTGAATAACTTTTCACTTAGAGTGCAAAAGATAACTTTCAATGCCTGAAAAACATTTTGAAACTTACATATGCATAACCAGGTCATATATACTGCATGCATGTATTATCTTTTGTCTTAGAGCCTTGGCACAGTTCTATTTTATCAGTTGGACCGATAAATAAAGGTATGGTGCCTTACTTGATTTTATTATTCAATATTTGTATATGATTTTTAATGATTGGTGAGGAAACGGTTGGCTAATCGTGTTCTGGGTACAACAGATTATAGATTAAGTGGCCTTTATACCTTTGACACTGGTACATAAAAGTCGAGTCCTTGTAACGATACCATTCTACAGGACTCATGGGTGATTACATACCTAAAGGTCTGGTCACCGACGAGGTCATCTCCTGGGGTTATGACACTCTTATCGACCTTAGTCTGGACTCATCACAGATGAAAGTCGAGCCAACACTAAGATCAGTGGGTGTGCACACTAGTTTGGCCGACCAATGGCGACACACATAACTGTTTTGACCTATTTTGAGATTTGATTTCCTAAGGAGATTTGATTTTTACATGTGATGTTTTATGCTTTTGGTGTACTGGAACTGGAATCTATGTTCACTGAAGGAGTGATTAATAGGCTAGGCCTATGTGGTTCCTAACTAGTATGGCATGAGTCATAGACTAGGTTTATGCATTTCTATGTCATGCATATTCATTTCATAGGTGGTTATGTGCAGGTTAGATATGTAAAACTGTCCTTAGGTTATTTAGACCATTTTGGTGTGTACCGGGTTCTATTTGAGATATCTGTTTCTTTCTGCTTACTGAGTACATAATGTACTCACCCTCAACCATGTAGATTAATTTGGTGAGTTTGAAGTTTTGAGAGGATCTTGAGGTCTTTTGACATTTTCGGGATATTACTACACGTGGATAGTCTCTATTTTGTACTTTGTTATGTAGTGGCTTATGACTATGGTGATATGCTTTAAAATTTTGTAAATTAACTTTTGATTGTCTTATGGTTTGTAAATAACTTTATGTCTGAACATTTTGTATTTTTGTTGAGATTGATATTCAGTTAGTCTTGTATAGTTGGGTTAAGGATATCATGAGTATCCTTAGCCCAGGTATGAGGCTATTGTCATGTGCCCGATGTGGTTCCGGGTTGTGACAAATAATATTTAAACTTTTTCTGCTGCTGGTAAGTTAATTTAGGGGGAAGGATACCACCTGTAATGTAATTTGCAATGTTGGCATACCAAGGATGGTCTGATTCTTATACCAAGAGTAGCATCTCATCAGGGAATTGCTAATTGATTTCTTCTTGTAAGCTCGATTCCCCTCCTTCCAACCTTGATAGGTGATCAGCAACGAAATTTTCTGCTCCCTTTTTATCCTTGATTACGATATTGAATTCTTGTAGGAGTAGGATCCACCTAATCAACTGAAGCTTGGCATCCTTTTTGGAAAAAAGGTGCTTTAGGGATGCATGATACGTATACACAATCACTTTTGAACCAAGTAAGCAATAACAAAATTTATCGCAAGCAAAAACTATAGTTAATAGTTCTTTTTCCGTTGTGGTATAGTTAATTTGAGAATCTATGAAAGTCCTACTGGTGTAGTGAATAGCATGCAATTTCTTGTCCTTACATTGCCCTAGAACATACCCAATTGTGTAATCACTAGCATCGCACATCAACTCGAATGACAAGCTCCAACCTAGTGATTGAACACTGGCGCTGACGTTAACACCTTCTTCAACCAGTCAAAAGAAACTAAACAATCATTACCAAAATTTAAAGGAACATCTTTAACTAACAAAAGAGAAAGGGGTTTAGCATTTAAAGAAAAATCCTTTATGAATCGGCAAGAGAACTAAACATCCCTAAAAATGCTCGGACCCCTTGAGCATTTCTTAGCGGAGGAGTTTGACAATGACTTCAGTTTTTGCCTTATCCTTTTCAATGCCTCTACAAGATATCTTAGGTCCCCAGACTATTCCCTCCTGAACCATGAAGTGGCATTTTTCTTAATTTAATACTAAATGGGCCTCTTCACAACGTTGGAGAACCTTATCCAAATTTGTTGGACACTACTTAAAGGAATCTCCATGCACTGAAAAGTCATTCATAAATACCTCGACAAAAATCCTCAGTCATGTCGGTGAAAATGGCCATCATACATTGCTGAAATGTAGGTGGTGTATTGCAAAGCCCAAACGACATCCATCTATATGCAAAAGTACCATAAGGACATGTGAAAGTTTTCTTGGCTTGATCCTCTGGATAAATGAATATCTGATTGTAGTCGGAATACCCATCTAAAAAATAGTAGAATGTATGTCCTACAACTCTCTCAATCATTTGGTCCACAAAAGGAAGTAGGAAGTAGCCTTTCTTTGCCACTGAGTTGAGCTTCCTGTAATCAATGCAAACTCTCCAATCAATGATCGTTAGTGTAAAACTTAACTCACCCTTTTTGTAATATCCTGTTTCCATACTAAGGGTTAGGACAAAGAATCCTAAACCAAGATACATGAGAAATAACATAGAGAGTACGTGAGGTGCATTGCATTTACATGCATATTACCAATACAAGCATACATACATGTGATTACTGATATTTGCACACATTACAATGACTGTTCATGCACTTATTTGACATATTTAAGGGTATAAACGATTCTAATGTGATTATGATGTGAATACTGAATAAATTGTTTTGGAAATTTATTTAATGAACTATATTATTAATTTAGAAATTTTGGTAAAATTTGGTAAATTTATGATATTTGTGAGTAATTTTGGACTAGAAAAAATGTCAAGTGCAAGACACTTGATAAATGTTAGTAGAAATAGTTGTCAGATAATATCAGAAATTATTGATAAGTGACATTAAGATTTAATGACAAGTGTCATAGAAAATCGGGAGAAAATTGGATTAGAAATTGGAGACAAATGGGTTGGTTATTAAAGAGGACCCACTGGAAACCACAAGGTGGTGACATGTGGCAAGTGTCAATTGCCTTACCACACACCTATCCATGATATTTTTAAAACGAAAGACCATCTTTAATGATCTTTTACTCATGTTACATGCTTTCTTCTTCTCTTCTTCTTTTTCAATAATTTTTTCTCTCTTCTTCTTCATTTCCACGACACTCATAAATCTTCACCATTGTGAACCTTGTCATCATCTTTCATTTTATACTTCAAGATCCTTGTTATTTCTTTATCTTGCCACTAAAAGACCCACTCCATGCCACCTTAAATGTTGATGATCGAATGATGTTGGAAGCTAGGGCTAAGTTTTGATTTAGAGACCTTGAAGTTAAACAAGTAAGCGTCATTCTTTATAGCTTGTTTGATAGACACGTTTTGATGATAGTTTAAAAGGAGGAATGATCATCTAATGATCATGAAAAAGATGTTGAAAATATAGGTGTAACGTGGATGAATAAATAGACATATTCATGTCTTACTTTTGCGTTTAGAATGAGTAATAGATTATGGAATGTTATAATGTTGGATTGATAGAGTAAATGGTGTATGAGAGTGTGCAAAAAGTAGATGAATGAGTGATGAACATTGAAGAATAAACATATGTGTTTGTGTTCTGTTTGTATGAAAATGATAGATAATAGATTATGTATGGTTTTATGGATGATTAACAATGAAAATGGTGGTGGAATGAGATTTGACAATTTATGAATAAAGAGATGTGAATATGACCTAATTTATGTGTAGGATGAGTCTAGTAAATTGATGAATGAATACATGTGGTTGTGCTCTGCTTTGAGAGTATGGAAACCATGAGTGATGAGTTGTTATGTAGCTGTTATAAGATGTGAATTAAGGTTATAATGAAAATGAAAATTATGTTAACAAAGATGATGAGTTATGTTCTTGAAATGAGGAGAACTAAGATGATGGTTTAAATAAAGTGAAGCTGATAATGGAGTTGAAAGTGAGCTGAAACATTGACGTTCTGTTTTTATGTTATATTCAGTCATAGATTATAATTGTTTATGAATGATATTGAGATAGAAATGAGATGAAAATGAAGGGGAAATGAAGTAGAAATGATTAATTGAGCATAAGATGGTTTGGTTGCAACATATGATAGTTAAAAATCTAAAAAACTTAAGGAAGATGCAGATATTTTCGGATTTGCATAACCTACGATCATGGAAATGCAAGAAAGGCTGGAAAATTTGCTGTTAACAAATCCCACGATCGTGGGAATGGCTTAAATATGAGATGTTAACTTTTATGTGATAGTTTGAAACAATAAATAGTGAGTTAATTTCCTACGATGCATTTAGGCTTGAATGAAGCTTGAATTAAACGTAGTTTGATGATGGATAAAGTGATTGAATGTTTGATATGTTGAGAGTGATGATTAAGGTTATAACATAGTGAATGAATTGTTGATATCAAAGTACCAAAATCTGAAAAATTATGAGTATAATAGGAATGAAGGTGTTCATATGATTGTAAATGCGATTCAAAGAAAATGAGAAATGTGTATTAAGGTGAATGAGAACTTGAAAATTATGTGAACACATAATGCTAGAAAAGAAATGATGAATGATTGAATTGTGATATTAGAATGACAAATCCTTTGAGCTATGGACCCAATTGTAAGCTTGACATACACAAATGAAGTTGTTAATGATTCAGTGATATGATTAAGGATAAATAACCAGAATAATCAAATTGAGCATGCATTATACATTACACATTACACATACACTTATATGTATTATTAAATGTTATAAGATTATCCAATTTAGTAATGTGTACAATATGTTTATTGCATGAATTTAATACACAGGATTGAACGTCAACATCCAGACGTTTCTGGACCATGGAAGCAAATGCTAATCTGGAGGGTCCTATGAGTTAACTTAGATGGTCTCACATAAATTGTTTATTATATTAAATTGCTATGTTGAATTATCATTGATGTGAATGTGATGATTTCCAGACATTAATATCCGAGGAGTTTGATAAATGTGAATGTATTGGAAGTGCTTCATTGAATGTGAATGAGCAAGAAATAAGCGATACTCAAAATATTTGTTGAATGCCAGACTTATATCCACTGATATGTGAAAGTAAATGTGTAAAGTGAAAATAAGTGACTGATTGATATATGAGATTTGATGCGTTTCACAGCATGAATGCATGATCAGATGAAGGCAGTTGTGACCAGAGTAGCCACCGAAAAAGAGGTTAAAGCTCAGAATGTGATTAAGAACCAAAGGCTCACTGTGCATAATGAGCCTAGTATTCCCAACAGATATGGAACAGTTATCAATGAGCCTGGTATCCACAATAGATATGGGACAGTTAAAGGCACTCGATCACAACAATGTAAGAATTGAAAGTGAGTCTCATGAGTATTGCATATATATTTTATATGTATGTTTTAAATGATCGCAGTGAATTGATTGAATTGATCTAAATGAGAAATATGAATTAAGTGAACATAAATTGTATTTGATTCAAAATGATGATTAATGAAGTGATGTGTGTTATGTGATTATATGAATTGTTTTCGAATTATTGTGTTATGTGATATGAGTGAGCCATCGAGGATGCTCCACTCACTGAGTTTGCAAAACTCACCAAAATTGCAACGTTGTCTTTCAGGCTCAAAGGAGATACCTAGTTAGAAAAATTAGAATATAGTCACTAAAATCGAATAAGAGATAGAGGTTAGGATCAATTCACATATGTATATGTCTTCCATTACTCTTGTTTCAAGATTTGTTTTCCACAACTGTTGATATATATATATATATATATATACAATGTATACTACAATTTAGTTTGCAATAACTGTTGTGACTAAAAATGGCTTGTAATTGTAATGGGCCTAATTGATTATTGGAATATTGATGATGTGTTTATTGTTTTTAACGTTTGTAACTGAAAATTTTTATCAATAAAATGGGTTGAAAGTGATCACTAGTCTTATTTGCACATGCTGCTCGAATTTTTTTTTTTTTTTGCAATTAGTTTGACTTACCATTCTAACATGCCACCCTCATAGAGTATGTTCTTGAATACCGTCGGTATGTTCAGGAATATGCCCTATGAGAGTGGGGCACTATAGAGTTGGTATTAGAGCCTAGGCTTAGTATCTTATATGAGCATTTTTCAAAATTATATGTCAAGGTACATGAATTTTAGACATGTCATAGCATGTAGTGGCAACTGATCCCCAGTTTGAGTCGTATTTACATGAGTCACACGCATGAATATTTGTAAAATGAAAGTTTGTGGATATCTAGAAATAAGAAATAATGTATAATTCGATATGATAGACAAAGATTCAGTGCATTTGTAATTATTGATGTATCCTCGAATATGACATCAATATTGTATTGTGGTGGTATATCCTTGAGCATGATATAGATATGAATAAATTGTCATGGAATGATTGAGGCAAAGCAGAGATAGATAGAAATGACAAGATTTAAAGTGTACAAACCAAGTTGAAAGAAAACAAATTTTCTATGACATTGAGAGGTTGAACTTGGAATTGAAATGATTGTTTGATTAAAGTGATAAGAGCTTATGATTTAACGTAAGAATATGTCAATAGAATTGAGATCAAAACTTTAGGATGATTATGCTTCTATAAATTTGAATGAGAATGTATGTATGTAAGATGAAATGAATGAAAGCAATACAAATAGAAGTCCTCTAGATTAAGTTGATTTGTTATTTTGAGTGCATATTTGATAATGTAATTACTTTTACAAGTGATGTTGCTAAGCATATATATGTATTATATGTTTGGAGACGATATAGGAAGTGACCTATGACTTATTAAATACTCTTTAGTCATAGTTCTCATAGTTAAAGTTCTAAGATGACTTAGAGTAGAGCATGAAAGCATTTATTATGATCAATTGGGGATATATTTAGAGTGTAAATGATGTCACTATGTGTGATGAATTCGAGGAAAAAGGAAGGAAAAGGAAGCAGGGCATGATCATGGCATAGTCCCCATAATCATAGATGAGATTATTTGATTATGTCACGATCATGGATAGGCATAAAGGGAGAAATGTTGTCTAGGATCAATTGAGATCAAAGTATCATTAGTGTAAGATATTAATTGGTGACTTGTCGAAAATATATCTTTAGATAAGATGTAATGATCTTGATGAAACATGACACAGTATAAGAGTAAATGAATCTGCCTACTACTTCATTGAGCTTTATTATAAAGAATATTCTAATTATGTAAGGTATGATTAGAAATTGATCTTATGGAGATATTATAAATAGTTGAAATTGATCTTATTGAGGTATTAAGAATAACTAAGAAACGATGATGAATATAGTTGACTGATAAAAAGTATGTCAAGAGTACAGATGATTGAGGAGAGAAATCTTCTTTTGATAGACATTTTTATTGAAATGATATGTTTAGAGATAATATTTTGGAGTTCCTACGAGCATAGGATAATAAGTAGCTCTGATTGAATTTGATTATGAAAATCATTATCATAGTAATATTAGTAGGACACCGAATGAGGCATTATATGACAGAAAGAAAACTTCACCTTTTATATTGGAATAAAGAGGGCCTAAAGGATGATTGAAGGCCTAGAATTGATTCAAAATACTGTTGATAAGTGAAATTGGTCTATAGTGGAATTTAAGTGACATAAGACCGATAAAAGAATTAAGTGGATCAACACCGGAGAGATACAAAATATCAAGTGGTAGATAAAATTCTTCTGAAAGTACCGCCTTGGCAAGGTGTGCTGAAGTTTGATAAAAAGATTATACTAAGCCGTGATACATTGGTCTTTATGGAATTATCAAGAAATAGGATCATTGACTTATGAGTTAGCTGGACTAATAAAGATATAACATATTCACAATGTTTTACATGTGAGTATGTTTAGGAAGTATCATTATGATCTGATATATGTGTTATTGATAACGGAAGTGAAATTGCGAGTAATCTGAAATATATTGAGGAACCAATTAAGATAGTGTGGTATTTGAATAAGCGACTAAAAAATCGAACAATTCCATTGATTATAGTCCTTTGGAAGAAATCATTCAAGTGAAAAAATTTGTGGGAAACGGAAGAAAATATGATGAAACAAAACCCCCGTTAATTTGATCAATCAGAAAAGAATTTCGAGGACAAAATTTATTAAGGGGGAGAATAGTAACATCCCATTTCCATACTAAGGGTTAGGACAAAGTATCCGAAACCAAGACACATGAGAAATAGCATAGAGAGTACATGAGGTGCACTGCATTTACATGCATATCACTAATACAAGCATACACACATGTGATTATTGATATTTGCACACATTACAATGATTGTTCATGTGCTCATTTGACAAATTCTGGGGTATTAATGATTCTAATGTGATTATGATGTGAATAGTGAATAAATTATTTTGGAAATTGATTTGATGAGTTATATTATTGATTTAGAATTTTTGGAGAAATTTGGAAAATTTATGATATTTTTGAGTAATTTTAGACTAGAAAAATTGTCAAGTGGCAAGACAATTGATAAATGGTAGTAAAAAAAAAGTCAAATATCAACATAAATTATTGATAAGTGACATTAAGATTTAATGACAAGTGTCATAGAAAATTAGGAGACAATTAGATTAGAAATTCGAGACAAATGGAGTGGTTATTAAAGAGGACCCATTGGAAACCACAAGGTGGTGACATGTGGCAAGTGGCAAGTGTCAATTTCCTTGCCACATACCCATCCACGATATTTTTCAAAAGAAAGACCATCTTTAATGATCTTTCACTTATGTGACATCCTTTCTTCTTCTCTTCTTCTTTCATAATTTCTTCTCTATTCTTCTTCATTTCCACGAAACTCATGAATCTTCACCATCGTGAACCTTGTCATCATCTTTCACTTTATAATTTAAGATCCTTGTTATTTCTACATCTTGCTACTAAAAGACCCACTCCATTCCACCTTAAATGTTGTTGATTGAATGATTTTGGAAGCTAGGGGTAAGTTTTGATTTGAAGACCTTGAAGTTAAACAAGTAAATGTAAAGAATTATTCTTGATAGCTTGCTTGATATACATATTTTGATGATAGTTTAAGAGGAGGAATGATCATGAAAAAGATATTGAAAATATATGTGTAACATGGATGAATAAATAAACATATTCATGTATTACTTTTGCATTTTTAATGAGTAATAGATTATGGAATGTTATAATGTTGGATTGATAGAGTAAATGGTGTATGAGAGTGTGCAAAAATGTAAATGAATGAGTGATGAGCATTGAAGAATAAACATATGTGTATGTGTTATGTTTTAATAAAAATGATAAATAATAGATTATGTATGGTTTTATGAATGATTAACAATGAAAATGGTGGTGGAATTAGAGTTAATAGTTGATGAATAAAGAGATGTGAATATAACCTAATTTGTGTATAGGATGAGTGCAGTAAATTGATGAATAAATACATGTGGTTATGCTCTATTTTGAGAGTATGAAAACCATGAGTGATGAGTTGTTATGTAGAAGTTATAAGTTATGAATTAAGGGTATAACGAAAATGAAAATTATTTTAACAAAGATGATGAGTTATGTTCTTGAAATGAGAACTAAGGTGATAGTTTAGAGATAAAGTGAAGTTGATAATGGAATTGAATGTGAGCTGAAACAATGAAGATTATGGTTTGTTTATGAATGATATTGAGATAGAAATGAGATGAAAATGAAGGGGAAATAAAGTAGAAATGATTAATTGAGCATAAGATGGTTTGGTTGTAATATATGATAGTTAAAAATCTGAAAATTTTTGAAGGAAGATGGAGAAATTTTCAGATGTGCATAACCCACAATCGTTGGAATGCATCCACAATCATGGGAATGCAAGAAAGGCTGGAAAAGTTTCTGTTAAAAAATCCCATGATCGTGCCTCCATGATCATGGGAATGGCCTAAACGTGAGATGTTAACTTTTATGTGATAGTTTGAAACAACAAATGGTGAGGTACTTTCCTATAATGCATTTAGGCTTAAATGAAGCTTGAATTGAACCTAGTTTGATGATGGATATAGTGATTGAATGTTTCATATGTTGAGAGCGATAATTAAGGTTATAACATAGTAAATAAATTGTTGATATCAAAGCACCAAAATCTCGAAAATTACGACTATAATAAGAATGAAGGTTTTCATGTGATTGTAAATGTGATTCAAAGAAAATGAGAAATGTGTATTAAGGTGAGTGAGAACTTGAATATTATGTGAACATATAATGCTAGAAAAGAAATTTTGAATGATTAAATTATGATATTAGAATGACCAAATCCTTTTGAGCTATGAGCCCAAATGTAAGTTTGACATGCACAAATGAAGTTGTTAATGATTAAGTGATGTGATTAAGGATAAATACCTAAAATAATCAAATTGAGCATGCATTATACATTACACATACACTTATATGTATGATTGAATGTTATAAGATTATCCAATTTAGTAATGTGTACAATATGTTTATCGCATGAAGTTAATACACAGGACTGAACGTCAACATCTAGACGTTTCTGGACCATGGAAGCAAATGCTAATCTGGAGCATACTGGAGTCGACCTAAATGGTCTTACATAAATTGCTTAGTCTATTAAATTGCCATGTTGAATTATCATTGATGTGAATCTGATGATTTCCAAACATTAATATTCCGAGGAGTTTGATAAACGTGAATGTATTAATAGTGCTTCGTTGAATGTGAATGAGCAAGAAACAAGTGATACTCAACACATTTGTTGAATGCCAGACTTAGGTCCAATGATATGTGAAAGTAAACGTGTAAAGTGAAAATAAGTGATTGATTGATATATGAGATTTGATGCATTTCACTACATGAATGCATGATCAGATAAAGACAATTGTGATTGGAGTAGCCACCAAAAAAGAGGTTAAAACTTAGAATGTGATTAAGAACCAAAGGCTCACTATGCATAATGAGCCCAGTATCCCCAACGGATACGGGACATTTATCAATGAGCCCGGTATCCGCAATAGATATGGGACAGTTAAAGGCACTCGATTACAACAACGTAACAATTGAAAGTGAGTCTCATGAGCTTTTCATATATATTATATATATATGTTTTAAATGATCACAGTGAATTGTTTAAATTGATCTGAATGAGAAATATGAATTAAGTGAACATAAAGTGTATTTAATTCAACATGATGATTAGTGAAGTGATGTGTATCATGTGATTATATGAGTTGTTTTCGAATTGTTGCGTTATGTGATATAAGTGAGCCATCTAGGATGGTCCACTTATATATATATATATATAAGGTTTCAAAAGCCCTAGATATAGATGTCCAGGAAGTGCTTCCTTGGATTAAAGTACATTTCGGGAGTTAAAAGGAAGTTGTGAGGCTCACCCGTCAAGTTAGTTTTATTGGCTACTGGGGGTGAACTCGCAAGGCATGTTATCACCAGAGGCAGAGTTTGTTATAACAGCTATGAATAAAAACGTTTTGTAATTGTAATGGGCCTAATTGATTACTGGAATTATGATGATGTGTTTATTTTTTGTAACATTTGTAATTGAAAATGTTTATAATAAAATGGGCTGAAATTGATTACTAGTTTTCTGAAATTTCGTGTGATGTTTAAAAAAAAAAAGGCAATGAGTTTGTCTGACTGTCCTGCTTGCCACCCTTGTAGAGTATGTTCTCGAATACCGTTGGTATGTTCGGGAATGTGCCCTACGAGAGTGAGGCTCTACACTTTTCATTTTCCACCACTATTGTTCCGCCTTCCTTTGGTACACACTGAATTGGACTTACCCATTCATTGTCTGAGATTGGGTATATAATTCCTACATCCAATAACTTAATCACCTCCTGTTTTACAACTTCATGCATATTCAGATTCAAACGCCTTTGCCTATCCCTTACTGGTTTACATCCATCCTCAAGATTTATTCTATGCATCACAACACTTGGACTTATCTTTTAGATGTCTGATGTCTGCCAAGCCATTGCTTTCATCCTCCTCCTTATAACTTCTTCTACCTTCCTCTCTTGTTCATCACTCAACTGGTTTGAAACAATCACAGGTAATGTTTGGTTTTCACTCAAAAATGTATACCTTAGGTTTGAAGGTAAAGGTTTTAACTCTAGGGTGGGTGCTCTCTCATTGGAAGGTGGTATGGGTGGCTTGGTCCTCACCAAAGGTTCCTTCTCACTTTTCTCTTCTTCCTCTCCATCCTTCTCTCTCTTTCAACTCTCATATTCTTCATTCAATTCTAATTCCCTCTCACTTTTTGTTTTTACCATTATACTAATTATCTCCTCTACACACTCATCTATCACATCCATTCTTATACAACAATCCAGCTCCTCCCTGCTTCTCAAACTCCTATTCATGTTAAACTCAACTTTTTCATCACCAATACGTAAAATTAAACATCATTATTCACATCAATCAATGCCCAACCAATATTCATAAATGGGTGTCCCAAAATCAATGGACAATTTCTGTCCTTAGCAACATCAAGAGGACAAAACCAACAGGAATCATAAAATTATCTACTTTTTCCATAACATCTTTGACAACTCCAAAAGGGTTCTTGATGGACTAATCAACTAACTAAATTGCCACTTATATTGGATTTCTGTCATCCAAGTTCAGCTTTCTGAAAATAGACAATGGCATCAGATTAATACTAGCTCCCAAATCACATAAAAAAATTAGAAAATTCAACATCATTAACAATAAAAGGACAAGTAAAACTCTCTGGATCCTTTAGTTTTGATGGCATATTGTTCGTGATCACAAAGCTGCAACTGGCTGTCAATGCTAATGTCTGATTTGAATCCCACGTTTGCTTGCGAGAAAGTAATTCCTTTAGGAACATAGCATACTTGAGCAGTGCTCCAAAACTTCTGGCAAAGAAAAACTCATATACAACTTCTTCAATTTTTCCAAAAATTTGTTGAATTGGGTCTCCACTGGATTCTAACTCACTCTCCTTGGAAATGGTAATTTTGTAACATATGATGGGGGTGGAACATAAGGGGGTCCTCCTCCTCAGTGACTTTCTCCTTACCTTTTTCCTGAATTTTTTCCACTAGATCAGCAACTTCCTTCAAGACTGGCTCTAGTAACTCCTTTCCACTTCTCAACTGAATTGCCTTTAAATGTTCTTTCTAATAAGGTTCTGAAGTGATGGGAAGGTTATCTGGGGTTCTGGTTGATACTACAATTGCCAGCTAACCCATTTGCACCTCTAGGTTGTACATTGATGTTGTTTGATTTTTAATCAACTTATCAGTCTTCACTTGATAACTTTTTAGTGCCTAATCACTCCGTGCCTGTGCCTCCTTGATATTTTTCACCTTCAATGTAATTTTACCCATCACTTCCATCCTCTTTGAAAAGTGGGAGCATAGATGTTAAAGTTGAGAATTTGTCCTTATAGCTTGGGCTTCCATTTTTGCCTCTGGCCTTGATTCGATACCACCAAACTTTGACTCTAAGGCAACATGTGAGCTACTTTCCTTTCCCTAAAATCCTGGGGGTCTTTGAGGTCTCTAATTGGTTGTCACAGGGTTAGCCTAAGAAAACTTTGGATGGTTTTTCTATCCATTTTTATAAGTACCAAAATATGGGCCTGACCTCTGTTGGAACCTAAAAAATGAGCTTTTTTTGTGCCTTCAATGCTCATCAAATAACATTCCAATAAATTATGACTATCTGCCACACAAATCTCATAATTATGATGCATATACTTCAAAGAACTAGATGAAGGTTGAAGATCACTTACCTATTTCCTTAATTGTGCAATTTTTGGAAATAAAGCAGTTGTTGAATTTGCTAACATAACCCTTTTATGTTCCTTTAGCTATACTGGTTTACTCATTTCATTGTACCAAAGGCAGTTGTTAGCATCCATGTTTTCAATCAGGTAACATTCAGTATCTATGGTCTTCTTCATTAGTGAACCTCCTGCAGCTACATTAGCGGTGCTTCTGGTTGCTGAATTGACCCTATTATAAATTGTTTATAGGAAAAATTCCTTGAGTAGATTATGATGGGGGCAACTCCTCTGCAACTCCTTGAAATGCTCCCATGCCTCGTACAATAAATCTCCCTCATATTACTGAAAGTTAGTGATTTGTTTTCTTTGTCAATGAGAAATATTTGGATAAAAAGGCTTGCACCAACTAGTCCCATGATTTGACTTGTTCTAGAGTAAGGGAGTTCATCCATGCCTTTGCTCGATCCTTCAACCATTACACAAATCCAAATTTACCCAGTAAAATCACCACCCATAAATGTGAGGTGCCTCCCTACGATCGTGATAGAAGCTACTGCATCTGTCCACGATCGTGGGATGAGTGCCATGATCATGGTTTATCCTTTTTTAGCACCTTTTTTTTCTCCATATTTTCACATCTTTATACTAAGGTTAAAAACATCTTCTTTATAGTTCATCAATTATACCTCAATTGTGCTTTAATTACAATTCAAAATCTCATCAATATCATCTCCAATTCCAACTCAAAATCAATTAATGGCTCACAATTCATTGACTTTCATGCATCAAAACTAAACCAGAAACTATCATTTTCCAAAACTTATTCCATCATCAATATCATATAGATTTCATTCAATTCATTCATCATCATCATACTATTAAACCATGTTGTAAAGATAAGATGTCTACTTACTTTTTAAGCTCTAACACCACCTCAAAACATCAAGATAATAAAGCCCTTCATACTTACAAGAACGTCACAAATTCAAGGTACAATTGAGTTGGTTTTTTGGCAACGGTAGAAGATAACCATCAGCTAGTTCTTAGCTATTTTGTGAAGGATAAATGTCTAGCTTTGATGTAGCAATTAAGCAGGGATTAGATCAAAATGCAAAGAAGGAATATTGAACTGAGTTTCAGTGGAGAGCAAGGAAGGAGACGTAGAAGGATCCAGTTGAAAGTTTGCCACCTAAACTTCATGCAACACAAGATGTCTTCATCTTTCATTGCCACACGTAATTTGGCATGTCTTGCATTTGTCCACTTGATATACTACCATTTGTCTCTTAGTTATTGGTTCATATGTCACACATTAATTGGTCTACTTGTCAATTAATTATTATTCTAATTGTCACTCATTTAAGTATTCCAAATGTCACTCAATTTTAGACCTAGTCATCCTAATTTTCGATGTCTCAATTAGTCTTGCCATTTGGCATTTTTCCAAAACTAAATGTACATATTAATTTGTCAATCTCCTAATTGTGACAATTAATTCCAAGTTGCTAATTATAATTCATCAATTCTTGTCTTTGGTAAACTAAAGTACAAGAAATTGGAAAAGCATATATCTAATATCACGTTCAATTTCATACCCTGGAATATGTCAATTGAGTGCAACTTGTCTAATTCACATTTCATGTGTGTAAGCTTATATTATGCCTTTGAATACAAGTGTAAAATCATGTCATGAATGTACCAATTTCGTTCTACATGTTGACACTCATATAACTCATTAATCTAACTCTTTAAATCTCTCAATCATTTGAGAGACGGGATGCTACTCTCTTCCTAGCTTCCACTTCTCTATTGTTGCTCTCTTCTTCTCCTTTTTAGACTATCTCTATTTCTTGTCTCTATTTATCTTCTTTTTCTCTATCTCTTTGTGCCTCTCCTCTATGTCTCTATATGAATGAACGAATGAAACAGTGAATGAAAGATCATTTTTCTCAGCTGCCACCCTCTTTTCCTTTTTATTAGACTCTCTTTAGGTTTAGGGTTATGTGCCTTAACGTCATGAGCTGCCACGTATTAAAGCCAAAATTAATGTTAAAACTTCTTACGAGCGTGTGACTCCCTTTGTCACACCCTTCAGTGAGGAGTCACAGGTGTGACATCCCTATGCACGGGTGTGACTCACTGTGCATGGTTAATGCACGCGGGTGACATAAAATCACCACTGTGCATATCATTTAATGCAAAAATTACGTGACTTTAGTGTTTTAATGCAAATTTCACAAAATAACCCAATTAACATTCATGCAATATTTACACCATTTTCACTTAATTATCTCATATTTGAATCAAAACACAAGGATTTGTAACCAAAATCAAGATATGAAGGAAATTAAAAGCAATAGAAATTAGGCACAACAAGCGTTCATTAAAACTTACACACATCAAACACTCGATCATATATCATGCTAAAAAGATTATCAGAACTTAAAAATCACCAAAATAGTAATTTACCTTATAGATATTTCGTAAAACATCTTAGTGATAATAAGAAAAATTCATAATAAAAATTAATAGGTCCATATTCTTAATAAATTTTATATTTTTAATATAAAAAAAGATGAAAAAATTGTTAATCCCTAGTATACCATTCCTTACTACAATAGATGCAATCATAGATGTTAGAGAGGGTGAACTAATGCTTAAGGTTAGAGATGAGCTGTTTTCAAATGATGATAAGAAGTTTATTTTAACAATGACTCAGGACAATATAATTGTACTGATTGTAAGTAGTTGTCTTGCAAAAATTCAGGTACCAAGAAAAGCATAGAAAAAAAGAAAGTAATGAAGTTAAAATGAGAGATCAAGATCTTTTGGACGATACTTTTATGGTCATTGTGTTAAAAGAAGCAACCATGTTGCTCTAAAAATTAATTAAGTTTAAAAGAAGAGTCCAATTAAAAGACTAATAAAGAAATATTTCTTGGAAATTAAGCCAACTAAAATTTTTAAGAACTTTTAATTTTATTTTGGTAGATTGCCATATTAAACAATTAATTTTAATTGTTTAATTTTGTAAGTGTTTGAGTTTGTTTCTATTTGTAGTCAATAGGCCTATTTTTCATTATATTATTTTTTATGCTTTATGCTTTTTGTCCTTTGTATTTAACTTTTTCAAGATGCAAAAGACATATATGAGTCTAAGAGAAAATTCGAAGATCGTTTAAGGTTGAAAGATTCAAAGAACAAACTAATAAGAAGCTTAAAGATTCGGTATACATTGGACTTAAGTATTGAACATCGTTTAGGAAAGATCCATATACTAGAATATATCTATATGTGTGGTAAAATAAACTAATCCATAACATGGGGAAAGCTCATTTCCCTAACTATGTCTAAAGGCCAAGTGGTATAGTAGGATCTATGGCCTAGGATAAGTCTATTTCCTAATACCACTTCTTAACAAAACTCCTTCTAATATGATCTATAACCTAAAACCCTAACTTGTACACCAAGTCATATTTTAAGAAATTAGACTCTAGATGCATCCACAGTTTTATAGACTATGTCCCAAATATTTTAAAAGGATCAATGATCATTTCAAAACTCACTTTTAATGACTTCTTCACTTTTCTCTTAGTTTTTTCCTAAATCCCTATATACCAATTACCTAAATCAACTTCCCTAGTAACACTGTAAGGTTTCCCATATTTTTCCTTAAATTATACTAAGATTTACAAAAACTTTCTCTAAATCCAAAAGTTTGGAAGCTAGGAAAAAATTTAATGTTTGAGAATTTTTAAATTCGTAAGCTATTTCGTGTCTATTTTTTCTATTCGACTTCAAACAACATAAGAGGATAAGTTTCTAGACCATTTACAATCCAAATAATGAATTTTTGACCAATTGAAGGCACGTTGAATAATTGAGCATAGGTAAGGAAACTAACTCAACTTAAGCATATGATGCTCACCTTCATTGAGCCCAACTTCACTAGAAAAGTATGCCTAGCTTAAAGCTAGGCCTTGCAAAACCAAATATGTGTGTGGATTAGGATACTTTTGAAATTATAGGTTTAGATGAAGAAGTAAGAATATATATAGTGAATTCAAAGTGTAGCATGTTCTTTGACATTGCTAAGCATTCGTATAAAGAGTTCACCCTTGAAATTTTGTCTACTTTTAAGGTGAATTTAAATGTAAAGTTGGATAGGAGAAATTCAATTAAATTTAGCTTGGAGGTAATCCAATTAAAATGTTACTTACTAGTTTTGGGATGTAAGTTCATTATACCTAACTATATATAATTGAGGAGTAAAA
This sequence comes from Erythroxylum rotundifolium, assembly GCA_027563915.1. Taxonomy (NCBI): domain Eukaryota; kingdom Viridiplantae; phylum Streptophyta; class Magnoliopsida; order Malpighiales; family Erythroxylaceae; genus Erythroxylum; species Erythroxylum rotundifolium. Next base: position 14,680 of record JAOSBO010201697.1, on the reverse strand, counting down.
AGAGTGCCATGATATCCAACTGACTTTAATTAAACATAACTCCTAAGAATTTTAGATGTCTATATTAGTGGAAAAAACTATTTATGACCCATTAAAAAGCAAGAGTATTTATGACCCATTAAAAAGCAAGAGTAAGTGTTTATATAGGGTAATATCATATATAATTGTTTAGAGGAGAGAAAGTATAATGTGGTGAATCTTCCAAACATTTTTTAATATTTAGTTTATAGTAAAAAGGAGACCTTGTAGCTTAGGTTATTACTTCTCAAAATATTTTGAATAGATGGGAAGTAGAAATAATGGGTTCATATGTAAAGGGTCTTATTTAACTAATGTGGCAAAGAACCTAGGTAGATTTAATACTTTTCTAAAGATGACCATAGGTTGTCATATGGATATTGTTAATCTTAACATGTTAAGGTATATGAGATTAGTTAAAAAGGTTAGAAAAGCTTATGTTTTGGTAGATAGCAAGAGAGATCTCATTGAGGAGATGATACCTATAAGTTCAAAGAGAAAAAGAGACTATAATCTTAACTAGTATTATATGAGGCACCTCAAGAAAAGGAGACGACTATGAAGTATGGAGATGTTCAACCTAGATTATGATAATTTTATGGGAGAGAATTCATAGAATGTAACATACCACTCCCACGGAGAATAAACCCGAACATACCAGAGGATAATCGAGAACATACTTTATGAAAATGATACATTAGGATAATCAATCTAACTCATTAAAGCCATCAAACATATCATAGGCACTCTAAAAGTTCATTTCTTCCTATTTCATTCATAAACATAAAAGTCACATGTGTCATTACAATTTAGAATCCACAAATACATTACACAACATTTTTATGAGTTCAATCTCAATACCAAAAACACAACATGAAATGGGATGCTAATACACAAGACTCTAACTAGACTTCTCATATTCAACTAATCAGACCTTTGAGTCATTCTTATCCCCAAAATCATGTGCTAGACTTCTACTATATCACCTTAGGAGCTAGAACTCCCTTGAACTTGAGAAATAACGTTACAATTTTGATGAGTTTGTGAACTCAATGAGTGAATCATCGATGTATCTTAAGTCAGATCACAAAAACATGTATATCAAAGTTATCATACTTCCACCCACTTATCATGTAAGCTAGCATTTTAACTTCATCTGTAATTCATTATTTCAAAACAATTTAATAACTCATTTCCATCCAATCATTTGATATTTGTAAAGATGTGTATGAAAATGCACATGTGTTTCCATTCTCATTTTTGTTTTGTTGTGATCAAGTGCCTATCAACCCAATTTATTGTCTTGTATTCGTTGTGGATATTGAGATCATTTCTGGCCCTATCCATTGTGGATATTGAGTCCATGTTATCTGAGTTTGAGGCTCTTTTTTATAATCCTGAGTTCAAAGCTCTTTTCCCCATATTGGTCACTCTGGTTACAACTCTTTTATCTGATCATGTATTTCAATATGATGACATGCATCAATTCATATGTTATGTTTTCATTTCCTTTCATTTTTTTGTACTCATGCCACATATATCAAACTCCTTAGATTTAAGTCCAACATTTATCAATCAATTAAACACACATTCCATACTAAACATACAATTCATATAGAAGCACATTTAAATGAGTTTACACATCTAAGTTAACTTATAGTATGCTCCAGAAAAGCTATTGCCTTGATGCTCTAGGAATGTCTAGATGTTGACGATCATCTTGCGCCTCCATCGTCATGTAATACACACATAGTTCACAAATCACTAATTTGTTTAATCTTATGAATATATAATCGTGCATATTTATATGAGTTATGCTTCAATGCATACTCAATTGACTTTCTTGGTATATATTCTTATAAAAATATCTTGACCATTCCAACAATATAGCTTGTATTCAACTAGTTTGCAATCAGATTTATACCTTAAGAGAGCTTGATTTATTCCAAATTCATCGATCATACATTCACCAAAATTTTCTAACAATATATATTCATATAATTTTCCAATTCTCATTTATAATTACCTCATATTCTTTAATGCTTCATTCATTCATGCCTAATGCACATTACTCATATCCTTAATATCATGTTTCCATTCATAAAAAAACCTTTATTCCTTTACCAGGTCATATGGTTACATTGACATCAAAACAATACATTCTTTAAGTTATGAAATCAAGTTATGATATCAGTTAACAACCTAAACTTATCAAGCTCTTTACCAATTAATCAAGGCACAATCTAGGTTCATTCCAAGCCTTAATCAAGTCCAAGTACACCATTTAGAGTGAATTTTTCTCAAATTGTTCAACATGTACACAAAGTATAAATTAACAATCCAGAACTGTAATATCTTATTTCCAAAAAATATTTAGGGTTCAACCCTAGATCATTTCACATAAGTAAGAGCATTGGGAATTTATAAAAATGCATTACATTGACATACATAACATTAGTATACACACATAAATTATAATTGAACACATTATAAAGATAACATAAGCACACAATTAACATGTCCCAGGGTATGAAAGATTTTAAAATGAACGTGATGTGAATTGTTATATCTTGAATTTTGGTTTAATTGGATTCCAATTAGTAAATTGGAATTAAATGTTATTAATTGGCACATTGAGAAATTAATATGTACATTTGGACTAGGAAAAATGCCAAGTGGTTAGATAAATTGATACATGAATAATTAGGGTCATTAAGCCTATAATTGAGTAACATTTGGCATGGTTAAATGAGTGACAAATGGACTAGTAATTAATTGACAAATAGACCAATTATTATGTGACATGTGGATCAATAATTAGGAGAAATGTGGAATGATTAGTAGTGACATATGGCAAATTAATATGTGGATTAATGGCAGCATCTTAGTTAGGCAAATGTCTTTCATGCCTTAAGATAAATGCTGAGATTAAAGGTTGACACCTAGCATTTTGATGAAGCAAGTTCCAGCAACCAAGTTTCTGTTGCTTCCTTCATTGTCTCTCCACCAAAATTGCTCCTACCTTTTCTCTATAATTTTCTTAAACCTTAGCCAAATTTTTACATGAAATTAACATATTAATCTTTCACAAAATAGCTAAGAAACTAGCTAGATGTTACCTTCATCTTGCTACTGAAAATCAATATGTTTTCACCTTAGAATTGTGCTGATTTTGCTTGCTTAGAGGGTTAGTTTAATATGGATTTTTGACCTGAATTGGAAGCTTAATAAGTAAGTAATAATCTGACCTTTATGGCACGATTAATAATATGATAATGATGGTTGAATTGGATTGAAATGTTTATGATGTTGATTATGAAGTATGCTAGAATATGCTAGATGAACTTAGATGTTTTCTATGCTTGCTCTTAGTGAATGAAAACCATGGGTTATAGGTTGATTAATGGATGACTTACGTCTACATTGAAGTATAATGAAGGTGGATTTAAGCTAAAGAAAGATGGTAATAGAGTGCTCTTGAATTGAGAAAGAACTAAGACTCTATAAATGACAATGTGTGATAATTTCTAGTTTGATTTTTTATGCATGAAACATGATGAGTTGTGAGCTATCAATTGAATAATTTTGAACTGTAATTGAAGAGCTTATTGATGAGGAATTGGATTATGATTCCGACCTAATAGAGGTACAATTGATGAACTAATAACTGTACATTTTTGTCCATCAATCTTCCAATTGTGACTAATAACTCTAAATTACTAATTGTAATCCATCAATCTTTTTATTGGTAAATCAAAATACACGACATTAGAACTGCAAAATAATGTCACAATTATTTAGAAACTTTCATACCCCAGAATATGTCAATTGAGTGCAATTTTTCTAAATCAAAATTCATGTGTGTATGCTCATATTATACATGTGAATGAAATCATAAAATCATATCCTAAATGCACAAAATTCATTCTAATATGATGTAATTCATGTGATTAAGTAATCTAACACTTTAACTCTTAGTAGTTTTGGAAACCAACTATTACATAGAATCATTCCTAACATAAAAAATGAGCAGTAAGAGCACAACTCCATGCTACAAAATAAGTAAGGAAGTTGAAGAAACAAGAAAATTAGTTATAGAAAGGGAGTTACAATTGTTTGATTATTTTCAACATATTGGCCTCTACAACATTGTGGAGCTAATGTTTATTTGAATTAGAGACCCAGTTGAGCAACTAAGAGTACTTATGACAAGATTTTTATTTTCAAATCAAAAGATTAGGTGATTGTTTCCTCAAAAGCTCTTCTATAATCGAAAAAATTAGTTTTATATGTTAGTGTTAATTTATGTTATTAAAATATTTGAAGGTGAAAGCTTATGTTCTTTTATATTTCTTTTATATATTAAGTTGAATTATATGAATTATGTTAATATTTGAGAATATTTTAGTCTGAATTTGATTAACTTATGATTTAGCATAAGTATCAAGATACCTAATTAATTAATGAATAACACAATTGATAATGGATATCTTTGATTTTTTGATTGGTTTATTGAATTTCCTTAAAAGTATTACATATTCAAGTTAAGACTGACTAAATTGATTCGCTTGAGGATAAGCAAAAGCTTAAATAATAGGACTTTTGATATGCATAAAATATACATGTATTTTCTTAAGTATTTTGTTTGTTCTTCATGCCAATTTACCTTAGTTAACTTAGTTTTTAATATCTTTTAGGCAATTATGCATATTTGAATTTAGGATGAGAATAAGCAAGAATTAGAGGCCTTTTTAAGGAAAAATATAAAGAAAATTACAATTCCTATGTGAACATGGTTTCGCCCATGCTCATATGCCAACTCATGCCCTATATGGTTTAAATGTAAAAAGAGACATGATTTAAAGAGAGATTGTGTGGCACTGAAAAAAATTCATAAAGCAATATAACGTAAGGAATAATTAAGTCACAAACTATGTTCAAGTCACAAGACAAATTCAACAACAACAACATTCCTTGTTAGAGGCCAAGTTTTGATGAAGAAGTTGACATTGAAACCCTAAGATCTGGTGCTTTAATGCTGCTTAGAGAGTTTGCTACTTTTTTAATTTCCTGAGCGGTGACAAGTTTAGAGAGATTCTTATTTCTAATATGAATTATTTTCCTAAATTATCTATTTAATTATATTAATGGAAGAAATTATAGGTGAATTGACCTGAATATAAATGTGGAGTAGTTTTCAGCTTCACTTAGAAACTAATTTCACGTGGTTAGCAAGCATCCATTGCTCTATAAGGAAACAATCATATTAGAAATCTTCCTTAAGATGACTGATCTCTAAAAAGAAGTTGAATTTTTCTTAGCCATCTTTCCACTAGGTGATCTTAAACCTTATTTTCATTAGTTAATGATCAAAATTGGCAGCTTGTATGAAGTTGAATAGGGCTTTCCTTTTAGCTTCTTGAAGTATTAGACGCGTAGGATTATTGTAAAACTCGAATTGAGATTTATTGAGTGATGTCTTTATTGTAGTAAGAAGATGATGAGTGTTTCCAACATTTAAAGTATATAGGATTCTAAGTTCTTCCCTTATGCTCTTCAGTTTCCTTAAATATATTAATTATGTGGTGTCATTGACATTGATATTAAGGCTTCTATAGATTGCTTCATTGAAAGCTACTGGATTAATAAAAAAAATTATTAAACATATTATATGTCTTAGTAGGTGATCTTATTGAGTTGAAATGCACTTGATGGAGAATGGTCAGAAAATCTTGGATTGGAAAATGTGGCCTTAGAGTGAGGAAATGCTCGTAGCCTTAAAGTAAGGAAAGGCTTGTAGCCATTCAAATTTGCATAATGCCTTATTTAAATTCTTCCTCATGAGTGAAATCTCTTTTTGATTATTATTCTAGGTGTAAGAGTTTCCCCCATAAGGTAAATCAATTACTTATATATCAATTAGGTAGTTTCTTAACTCTTGACAGAATGTCATATTAAAGTTATTACCATCTACTTCATCTAGATAGATGATGAAGTTGAAGTTTAATCAAGATCCATAAGGTTTTGATGGCCTAAGAGATCTCTTTGAGCTTAGACTATGACACTTGCCCTTGGAAATTGTAGTTAAAAGCATAAGTAAGAAACGTGCATTATAACATTTTTTATCTTTACATTTGACCCTTAGAATATTCATTTGATCAATTTCCATAAAGTCAAAAACCTCCATCTTGTCCTCATTAACTAATACTTTTACTATTAATATGAAAATTATGGTTATTTATAAGCCTCTAGAAGTTTCGCAAAAGAGTAAGGAGGTAGAAGTTTCACAAAAGAGTGAGGAGGTTGTAGTTTTCTTTTCTTATTCTGGATTCCAAAATGCCTACAACATTATGCTTATTTTCTTACAATAAAGTCCCTAAGCATAAGATTTTTATAGGGGGCATTTAAACCCTTTACATTCCAAACTATTAAGTTCATGCTTTCTAATAGAAGAAGAGATTCTCTTTTTTCTATTAGACTTCCTTCTACACATAGTTCGAATTCATCATTGGTCTCCCTATTTGAAAGATTCCTAACAACATCATGGTTAGTATCATTGCTTTCTTCTTTTGTATTTACTTTAATGGTAGAGATAGGTTAAACTTATGCTTCAATTATTTCCTTAAGGCAATTTACCTTGTTTGTTGGTGTTTCATCTTTGATAGGGTTTACCTCCATTATAGTTGGTTCTATAATTGATTGCTCAATACAAGGTGGTGTTTCTCTTGAATCTTCACCTATTAGCTCCTTAAAACTACCCATTTTTTAGACGTTTCCTACTAGTTGCCACATTTTCTTTACAATAAGGACAATAGATCTTTAAGAATATGTCACTCTAAATATGTCTTCAACTAGTTCAAAGTTACCACTAAGTTTCATGATTGGAATTTCCTCAAGTAGGTAACTCATTACTTTTACAACAACACATACCCTTGTAAAATTGATCCTTTCAATTTCTATTGTTTCTTTGTTAAGGAATAGTGCTTTTCCAATGAAGCTAGTTATATTGCTAATATGTATAGTTCATACTTTTTTTTTGTAGGAGTTTTGATATGTGTTTAATTGATTGTATAATTATTCTATAATGCTTAGCAATTAATGACTTGCAATTGCTTAAGACATTTACTTTGACTCATATGTGGTTTTAGGCACAATTCAAAAGCAAAGGAGTTAAAGTGAGTCAGAAGCATTATAATTAAGCCAATTTCTAAAGATTCACATTCACTTGTCTTCATGGAACAACAAAGTAGAAGATTAGAATAAGAGAAGACAACATAAAGCATAAAAAAATGAAGGATACAATTGCTCATGGCATGCTAGAAAATTTACACAGTCGTGAGTGTGTGTCACAGACTCACACCCATGAAAGATAGTAATTTATAAAGATGGAGCAAGGCATGCAGCAGTTGAAGCGTGAAGCAGAAGAGGGTAGCACGTGCTTGTTTTTGCATACAAGGGAGGTGGAGCATGAAACGCACAACTAAGGAGAATACGCATGTAGTAGGTGGGAAGAGAGCAAAACACACTAACAAAGAGGGAAACAACTACTAAAATGACAACCAAGAATGAAGACAATGCAGTAGCAGGAGAAGAGAAAAATGAATTTGAATAGAAACCAAAGAAGGTTGATGCACTTAGAGAGTAAAAGCTAGAAAAGATCAATTGGAAGATAACAACCTATGGCCATGAAAAAAAATTATTGTACAGCTGTGATATACATACATAGGTGTGAGTTATTCCTTACGCCCATTTTTGTCACACTAAGTCACGGGTGTGACACAATGATAGCTCACCCAACCCTAATTTTCATTATAAAAGCATCGTTTCGGTGACGACACAAGGAGATGAAATTTTTGGTGTGTTTCAGTCAAGAGAAAAGAAGAGAGTTGTTTCCCCTAGGCTAAATCGTAAGGGACCTTTGGGAGCTATTGTTATGACGCACTGTCACTTTCAATGTCATTGCCAAGAAATGCGATGTTTTAGTTTTTATTTGTGATTTTAATTGGTGCTTTGTATATATTTGTTTCCAATTTATTTGTTTTCAGTTAATCTTGATCTTTTCACATTCTATTTAGTGCTAATTATTTAAAATTTGAAAAAAAATTATATTCATGGATGGAAGTAATTTCTTTCATAACTCATATTCCCAACCTTATAATTATATTTGGAGTGATCATACAAATTTTAACTATGGATTAGATAATCAATAAAAGCTTCTTATCATGATTCAGGTACATGTCTAGATACCTTTATTAAGACTTCTGATCCTAACAATATTGAGTTTCAATAAGATATACTACAAATTCATTAGAATATGCAATAACTTCAACAAAATATTCTACAATTCCAACAAGATGGAAGGCAAAACATCCAAGATATAGAGAATCAACAAAATTTAGGTATATCTCTAGAAGATACGATTAATATTATGATTGCTAATAATATTTAATTTCAATAGAATATGCAGCAATTTCAACAAGATATGCAACAAATTTAATAGAATATACAATAGCTCCAACAAAATACCCTACAATTCCAACAGGATGAAAGGCAAGGCTGGCAAGATACATGGTCTAGTGCTTAAGAGATGGAGAGCCAGCAAAACTCGGGTATATCTCTAGGTGAAATTATCGAGACTATTAATGCTAACAATTTTCAATTTCAACAGAGTACACTGCAACAACTTCAAGAGAATGTACAACAGTTCCAAGAGGATATGTCACAAATTCAGTAGAATATGAGACAACTCCACCAGGATATAATGTCTAGACTTTAGAACATGGGAAGCCAAATGATTGAGATGCTTGAGAGGATCGAACGCCTAGAATCACAAATAGAAAAGGATCATCCATATTAACCTGAGGTGTACTTAATAGAAGTTAGTGCGGAAATTTTACAAAGTGATGAAGAACTTGAGAATCTTGAGTGTACTACTCAATGAATTGTTTATGTCAAAGAACTGGAGAAGGAGCTCGAAGCAAAAAGGATATATCTTTTAGCTCAAAGGTAAATACTGAGTTCCATTTTGTTGTTGAGAATGAATCTTTATGTTTACCTAGCAAGTTAGAGGAATTAAACTAGGAAGAAAAAGTTGTAGAGACATTTAAGATCTTTCTAAAGTACATGGATTCAGTAGAGATTAAGAGTCTAGGGATAGGGAAGACCCTGAAATGGAATGATTATCAATTAAGGCCCTATCCAGAAGAATCTCACGTGGAGGAACCTTATATGCCACCAGAAGATCATAAGTTTGTCAAGTGAAGAGAAGTATAGAGTCGAGCCAGCAACTCAAAACAAAGGCACTTTTTAGGAGATAACCCAAGGGAAGTAAATTTCTTTTCCTTTACATTTACACATTTAATTTTTATATGCATGTGTGTTTCTATGTTAGTTTGTTTCTTGTTTTTAAGTTTTGAATCAAAATAAGAGAAAGAATAAAACAAACAAAACAAACATTTTCTCCTTTTTTGTTGCTTATAGGATTATATAGTCATGAGTGGAGTGTGAATTAACTAGAGAATTTCATAACAACTTTAACATGTACTTTTACTCTGGTGGTTGGCCAATGCGCATTATCTTTAGAAGAGTAGTGATTAGTGGTAGACAAAGCTGGTGAGATTTTAAGCCTTATTAGACTGACACATTCATATCAGTCTCATTATCTTTTGATAAGGTGTGACCTTCATGACATGTACATCCTGATTTTGCAATGAAATTCTATTCAAGACCACATTTTTATCATATTCATTAATATGGAAACGATTAGGCATTCTTAGTTTTTCTAACTTGCATTAGCCAAATAGCCTACCCATTATATGATTTTCCTTTTGATGAGCCCCCTGAGCTTTATAACCTTCTTTTTGTATGAACCACATTATATTCTTTTAAAACTTAACCAAATGTCCTACCAAAGCTATAAAGCTAGTGGAGCATTTTTATTGTTTAGTTGCAGATGTACAAAAGTATAAATATGGGGTGTACATATGTGTGAGTTGGTTATAATGATTAGGATACTATTTTATGTCTTAGCATTGAAATTCTCATATTGATGAAGTTTCTTTCAATGTTTATATCAAAAGAAAAAAAGGAAAAAAGAAAAAAGAAATGAAAAGAAATGAAAAAAGAAAAGAAAATGTTTAAATAAATGTATCAAGGAGGAAGTGTATATGTGTTGAAAAGTTGTTTATGATTAATCTTTCCTCTTAATGTTGTATTGAATGAGTTATCTGAGTATGATGATATAAGGTAGTTGTTGGCTTGGAAGGTTCACTCATTGTAGTTTAATGTATTGTTATCATCAATCTTTATGAGTGATCCCTTCGGATTGGTTATGCTTAAAGTGGTTTGTGTATGAGAGCTTGAATTTGAGTTGTGAAACATCAATTTCATTCACCATAGTTGAAGTACACATTTGTGAGTGAATGTTGGTTTTTACAATTGAGTGTTAGTTTTACTTCACTAGCTTTAATGGCTTTGATGCTACTGTACCTAAATACATCTCACCTTACTTTTACCCGCATTACAACCTTGAAAAGTCCTTTGATCCATGATTTTGCAAGTGAACCTTAGTGATGGAGAAATGAAATGATATGTAAAGTTGTGGAATGTCTTAATTGTGAATGGTGTTGAGTGTACCTGATAATATGTCTTCTTTAAACACATTTTCGAAGTTTTGCTCAGTTTTTAAAGGTATTCTATGTTGATTGATCATGCGTAGAAGTGTTAAATGTTAAATTCTTGGTATGATTTTTCAAAGTCATTCATCTTTGTTTATGATTATGTATTCTTAGAACATATAGGAAATTAGTAAATATTTTGGGTCTATGATCTTAATTTTGATCTTTTTCCCGAGGACGACCAAAAGCTAAGCATGGGGGAAATTAATATGTGCCCAATTGATTGTATAATTGTCCATAATGCTTAGCGATTAATGACTTGAAATTACTTAAGATACTCACTTTGACTCATATGTGGTTTTAGACACAATTCGGAAGCAAAGGAGTTAAAGTGAGTTAGAAGCATTATAATTAAGCCGTTTTAGAATATTCACATCCACTTTTCTTCATGGAACAACAAATAAAATATTATAATAAGAGAAGGCAAGATAAGGCATAAAAGAATGAAGGATTAAATTGCTCATGGCATGAAAAAAGATGCATGGGAGTGAGTTATTCCTCACAACCATGCAAGTTAGTAATTTATAAAGATGGAGCAAGGCATGTAGTAGCTAGAAGCTAAAGTAGAAGATAGCAGCATGTGCATGTTTTTGCATACAAGGGACGTAGAGCATGAAACGCACAGCTAAAGAGCATACGCATGCAATAAGTGGGGAGAGACCAAATCATGTCAGTAGAGTGGGAAACAAGGACCAAAACGACAGTCAAGGATGAAGACAATGCAGCAGCAGGAGAATGGAAACATGAATTTGAATAGAAACCGAAGAAGACCGCTGCAATTGGAGAGTAAAAGCTGGAAAAGATCAATTGGAAGATAATAACTCACCGCCATGAAAAAAAATTATTGCACAACTGTGAGTTAAAGCTCACGGCTGTGCAATATGCCTGCTTGAACGTGAGTTATTCAGCATGCCCATGCATGGTGTGTCACATCTGTGACACACCAAGTCACAGGTGCAACACGATGACAGTTCACCAAACCCTAATTTTCACTATAAAAGCATCATTTCGGTGATAGCACAAGGAGATGAAAGTTTTGGTGTGTTTTGATTAAGGGAAAAGAAGAGAGGTGTTTCAGTCGGGCAGAATCGTGAGGGATCTTCAGGAGCTTCGGGAGAGCATGAATAGGGAGGTAAGCTCTCCACCATTAGAAGACCCATAAAGGGGTAGCTTCCCGACACCAGTTTGGAGGCAATATCGACGCTGATAATTTGGTTAAGAATTCCTTCCTTGTATTTGTTGTTTCTCTCTCTCTTTATAAATTAATCATGTTATCTTGTTTCGCTCTCTCTTTATAAATTAATCATGTTATCCGATGTGTACGGATTTTGGTATCATGAAAAGATGATTTTAATGCGTTCACTGAAATGTTTATTTACAAACCTATTGCTAGAATTTCTATATAATTCGTAATTGTTATATTTGAAATTCATATATAGCGACTAATGATTCGTAATCATTAGGGATAGCATAACCTAGCTTAAACGACGTATTGTATGTAGTTGTTGGCTTTATTAATCGATTTTCTTAATTCGTAATGCGGTTACCTAATTGAATCTAAAGATCGTATCCTAGGTTATTCGATGGCTAGGTTTAATTAACGATCATATCTTGATTAAGCACAACCTAAGGTAAAACTCAAGTTAATAGATTAACCTACGATTAATAGTTTCTAAGAGAAGTTTGAGAATAACAAATCATCGAAATATGTTTAATTAAGGTGTAGGCCTAAATAGAACCAAAGAGTCGGATTCTCAACAAATTCATCGCTTTCATCATTTTTACACGTTTTCTTTCATTTTAATTTCTTATTTTAAACCAAACAACCCCCCATGACCTAAACACTAGTTAATTTCATTTCATAACTTTAACCGAACACTCATTGTGGGATAATACATGAATTTGGCAAAAATGTGAACAATAAATTTTAGAGCTTGGGGTTGAATTGAAAGGCCTCAAAGTATACTTGAATGAGGTCATTGCCGAAATCTTGAAAATGATTATGTGCTGATTGTAGATTTTGGGTCTTAGTGATGCCCTCCATACTGCCTTTTCAGAGGCATCAAATGACACTTGCCCACAAAATATGAACCCTAGAGCAAGTTGTTGAAACTATGAATTCGTACGATCTGAAACAATGCTAATCATTATTATGTCTGACATTTTAATAGTTTACAAGGTTTTAAATTGTCGACTGCGGGTTACGCTGCGCTGCAGGGGATTGTGTGATTATGAATGATACTAGTGCAATTGCAGAAAATCGCGGTAATGGTCGCAATTTGAAACTATGATAGTTTAGTACGTAATAGAATGTGAACTTGCTCTTGGATAAAAGCCATTAGTCCAACCATGAAATATCATTTGAAGTATCAAGATATCTGTGAGAAAACAAGGATCTTGAAATGTTGATATGGTTTCTTATTCCATTACTTTCATATTTTTAAGAGTAAAGCTAATGTCAAAACTTATGAGGTGGTGTGAAGGCTTATATATGAAATTAATATAAATAAACCTAAGACAACACATTTATGCTCGATCACGACTTATGAAATGTTGGCATATAATCTTTATTGCTTGTAAATGAAACATGGATACACTTCTTGTTTCTTGATAAGCTATCCAATTGTTCTGTCCTCGCCTTAGGTCTCATATCTTTCTCCTGGCTAATAATGATACGTTTTGTGTCACGGAACAAATTCAGCAAGACCGGACGTAGATGGCCCGACAGATTGAAACGCAGGTTCTACTAAGCATATTGGGCGATAAAAGTACAGTTTCTCTAGTAGCTGAACTTGTTTGTAAGCTATCGAGTGAAAATTCAAAGCAGATTATCTTGTTAATACGAGATTTAGCAAATACATCGTATTAAGAAATTGGGGTGGGATTTAATCTAACACACAACAGTAAAAATACGAATCTCTTTGCATAATTTTCTAAGTCAAGATTACTTAAAATTTTATAATATGATTAACATATAAAATATAATAAATTATAAACCATAATTCGTACAAACTTAATCTCTGTTGTTTCTTTTAAACTGTTTTTTAAATTGGTTCATCTCCATTACTGTAGACTTACAAGAATTCAATATATAATGATATCTACAAAACATGTTTAGAGTAGCCTAAAACTATACTAGAGAATGTTAGGCAAAAAATGCTAGCTCACTTAGAGCACAAATCTATTTATAATAAGTTTTGAACGTTTTAATAATTTAATGAAAATAAATTTTAATCAAATAGTAATTATAGTTTAATAAGATTCAACATCTCATATTATTCCTTATTTATTACATATCTCATGTTTAATTCTAAAATTTCAAAATCTCATGGATCATAGATGGTACTTGTTGGCGACAAAGTGCTGGAGAAAGGGATTGTAATAATAGAAAATCCTGAAACTACAACCTAAAAGATCCCCAAAAACACAATAATTAAGGAACTCAAAAGGCGATTGAATCAGTGACAATCATCTAGTTTTGAATTTGGGAGCAGGATTGGATATAATTGGTAAGTTAAAACGACTGTCTCTACAAAAAGATATGAGATCAAATGTAACAATAAACACGGAACATATTATATATGTATATGCATATAATCAATCAACAACTATTTAATCAGTTTATTGAGCTAAAAATTTACCATTTTATTAACAAATGCTTTTCATTTCTTCTACTGGACCCCAATGTTTATCACTTTCTAAAACCCATGTATTGTGATGACTTCAATCAAAAATATGAATGTAAAGATTTAGATATCTAATATTCATATTGGTACCTAGTTAGATCAAGTTATAAGCTGAATATATTTGATTAAATAACCTAATAAACCCGACTAACGTGACAAAATATCCTCTCATAACTAACGATTAAAAGAAAAACGTGAGAGGAATTGAGTGTTTGAACTTTTTGAATTACTATCCTATAGGTCTCGATATTCTTTCTCGTGCAACATCATAAACAACTCAGAATCCTACTGCTCGCTATA
>JAOSBO010201687.1:0-17994 GCA_027563915.1 Erythroxylum rotundifolium | reverse complement strand
CAAATTAAGAGTCAAAAAGTACATTAAAGATAGCAAAAGTGTAGCCAATTTATGTAATAAACTTGGGCTCAATCAGCTATGCATCCTAGTACCACCAAGATGTATAACACACTGAAGCAACATTTTTTGTGGTGAGGGATGAAGAAGCAAGTAACTGACTACGAAGTTAAATGCTTGACATGTCAGCAAATTAAGGTTGAACATCAGGATCCAGTAGGGAAGCTTGATTCGTTACCTATTCCTAAGTGGAAGTGGGAACTAATTACCATGGATTTTGTGATGGGATTGCCAAAGACCCCGAAGAAACATGACGCCATAAGGGTCTTGGTGGACCGATTGACTAAGTCATCAGATTTCTTACCAGTGAGAGAGAATAACTCACTAGATCAGTTGGCTTGGAGGTATGTAGATATGTGGTTAGACTACATGAGGTTCCGGTGTCCATTGTATTGGACAGGGATCTCAAATTTAGTTTGAGGTACTGGAAAAGTCTATAGTCTGCTATAGGTATAAAGTTGAACTTCAATAATGCATTTCATCCTCAAATGGATGGATAGAGTGAGAGGACGATCAAGATCATTGATGACATGCTCAGAGCATGTGTATTGGAGTTTTAAGGAGCTTAAGATTAGTACATATCCTTAATTGAATTTGCTTATAACAATTACTTCCTCAGTAGTATTGGAATGGCACCTTATGAGGCATTGTATGGCAGAAAATGTTGATCGCCTCTATAATTGGATGAGGAAGGTTTGAGAATGATAGAAGGCCAGTAATTGATACAAAATGCTGTAGATAAAGTGAAACTATTCCGAAGTAGAATTAAAACAGCTCAAGATTGATAGAAGAGCTATGTGGATTAGCACCGAAGGGATGTGGAATACAATGTAGGAGATAAAGTGTTTATGAGAGTCTCGCCTTAGCAAGGAGTGTTGAGATTTAGTAAGAAGGGTATGTTGAGCCCTAGGCACATTGATCTTTATGAAATCATTGAGAAGATAGGACCACAGGCCTACAGATTAGCCTTACCAAGTAAAATGTCTCAGATACATAATGTATTTGACATGAGTATGCTCAAGAGGTATCGGTCGGATCCGATGCATGTGTTACCAGCTCAGGAGATCGAAATATCCAGTAATTTAAGTTATGTTGATGAGCAGATCAAGATACTAGGGTATCAAATGAAATAGTTGAGAATTCGAGGAATTACACTGGTGAAACTCCTTTGAAAAAATCACTCAAATGAGGAAGTGACTTGGGAAACAAAGGAGCACATGAGGAGACAATATCCCCACCTGATTGATGAATTAGGTAAGAATTTCGAGGACGAAATTTTCTTAAATAGGGAAGAGTTGTAACATTCTGTTATCCCATACTAAGGGTTAGAATACAGTATAAGAGATATTGTTGAATGGCTAGAAAGTGTATTTCATGCTCATGCATAATATGACATGCACTCACATTTCGGGTATATTTGAGTTATAAATGTGATTTTTGATATGAAATGTGGTTTATATGGATTGAAAATTGAATTGGTGTGTATAAGTATTGATTTAGAATTTTTGGTGAAATTTATGAAATTTCTGAAACTTTGGGTTTTTTGGATTAGGAAAAATGTCAAGTGGCAGGAAATTAAGTTATGACAATAGAATTAAGAGTTAATTGGTAGTAGAAATTTTTATAAATGACAGTTGGATTTAGTAATATATGTTATTGAAATTTGGAGACAACTGGTTTAGAAATTGAAATTAAATGGACTAGCTATTAAAAAGGGTCCAAATGGGACTATAGGAAAGTGACAAGTGGTAGTGGCAAGTGTAACTACCACTCCCCACATGTCTTATACGATTTTTAACCATTGAAAGACAAGTCTTTTGTTGTTTTTTACTTGTTATTTCTTGTCATCTTCTACGTGACTCTCTTCTTCATCTCCATATTTCATGATTTTTACTTCACTACCATCATCAAAGTTGAAACTCACTTTCACCCTCCATTTGTTAACGTCATCTTGCACCCTCTTTCAATTCCTCACAAGCTAACTTCCCAGCTTAGAATTGTGATGTACATGGGTTGTCAACAAAGCTAGAGTTGGTTTGTTTTTGATGGATTTGGAGCTAAATCAAGTAATTTACACGTTGATCTTCATGGGTTAGTGTAATTGGGACATTATGTTGAGTAATTTGAGGTTTTATTTGAATATGAAAATTTTTAAGTGTTTTAACGTGAGTGTAGGTATTAATAATGAGGTCCCGATTTAAATTGTAATGAGTTAATGTGCTCATGAATTGTTTGATAAATAATTCAATTATGATAATGAGTTATGGGATGTTTGAATTTGAAAAAGGAAGTTTGAAATATGATGATGTCTTGAATTTAGATGATATTTAGAAATGAAATAAAGAATGAGAATGGGAGTTGAATATGTGCAGAAATTTGGAGTTAAAATTGTATAAGAATATGTTCTATTTTGGTGTTTTTGATCAATCATGGATTTTGATTTGTGTGTGTATAATATTGAGCTGAAATGGAGTTATGAATGAAAAGGACTTAATGAGGACATGAGCTAGAAATGATAGACTAAGCAAAAGAGTTGAACTAGGATGAAAATATTGATGAAGTGTCCTAGAGTATGATATATGCAGTGTTTTTACTGAACATACAGCTGTGTTTTGTCAGAACTTGATCTGTGAATATCCAAATTGGATAGGTTTTTATTTAGAGTAAACTAGAAATATATGGCTACAATTTTTATGAAGGAATTGAATTTGAATTCTATCCTTACAGGCTGTAAAATTTAGCTTGATGTTGAGTTCTGGCATAGGCTGCAGCACTACCCTTGACTGAAATTGTGTCCTATTTTAATGGAATAAACTGTATTAATTTAGGCCGAATCAAACAAAGGTGCCTTTATAAAAGTTGTAGCTTATTCTCTTATCTTTCTATTGATATAAAGTTTTTAATTTTTGGATATCTTAATTTAGAGATATGAGTTTTACAAGTTGGAGTGCGCTAACTCTTCAATCATGCACTAGCCAAATGCACAGTCTGTGGTATTTTGAGCATAACTCATGAAAGCACGAACCAAATTGAATGATTTTTGTTAATTTGAGACTTAAGACACAAGTGAACATTGTTATGGAAAAATTAATTCATAAACACCTCATTTTCTATGTCAAACTGACCATGCAAAACATACCTGAAAATCTGTCTTTAAAAAACTGAAAAGAAAAATTGAAGGAAGTGGATGGTGAACTTTTGGTTACCTCATCCCGTGATTATGGGAAAGGGTTAAACATAAAAAATACATTTTTAAAGTATGGTTTGGAGAAACAAATAGTTAGGTACTTTTCTATGATGTTTTTAGGCTTGAATGAAGCTTGAATTAAACCTAGAAGATGCTTGAAACATAAATGAGTGTTATGTTTAGGATGACGATTAAGGATATAAATTTAAGAATGAATTGATATACATTAGGTGTTCAAATCTGGAAAATTGGTGATAATATAAGAATGAAAGGGGTCCTATGATGGCTAAAGTGGTTTTAGAAGATGAATGTTGTGTATTAAGTAAAGATGAATGATAAAGTAGATTTTTTATAATCTTTAATGCTCGAATAACCTTAGTGAATGATAGAATGATGAACTTAGAATAATATTATACAATTAAGGTATAAGCCTCAGTTCAATTTAGACATATGTTAGTTATGACATGTGAATGATCTTGAGATGTGAATTTAGGAAATATATCCCAGATTGTCATTAAGCATGCATTGTACACAAAACATATACATATGTCCATAAATGAGTACTTATGTGATTATGCAAATTTGTAATATGGTAAATGTGTATGTTTGGATGACATAAAGGAGCGATTAGAGCGACTGCATCCAAACATTACTGGGGCCTTGAGGCAATATGCTATCTGAAGCAAAACTGTGAGTAAGCTAAGATGGTCTCACATAGAAGTATTGTCTTTTTTACATTCCATGTTGAATTATTTTGTGAATGTGATTATGTTGGTTCCGGAAAATTGATATTCTGAGGAGTTCTATATTTGAGACTTTATTGGAAGTGCTACTTGAATGTAAATATGACTAACTATTTGTTCTCAACTTCAATTTTGAATGCCAGACTAAAAGTCCGATGATAAATGTGAATAAGAAAGATTGTGAATATGATTGAATGAGTGTAATCATTGAATATGCATGATGCATTTCATTACATGAATGCATTAAATGTAAAGAACCATAGTTGCCAGTGAAAAAGAGCTTAAAGCTCAGACTATGGTAAGAGCCAAAGGCTTGCTAAGTAAAATGAGCCCTGTATCCCCAAGGATAAGGGACAGTGTTAATGAGCCTGATATCCACAATGGATACGGGACAGCGAAAAAGGCACTCGATCAAATAAAATAAACAATTGTGAGTCTCATTTACGTTGCATAAATGCATGAATTATATGATTTGATGAATTATGTATTTGTATGTATTGATGAGATATATGTTATATGAGTGAACCATCAAGGATGGTTACTCAACTGAGTTCGTAAAACCTATCAAAATTGCAACGTTGATTTTTTAGGTACTAGAGTGACGACTTAACTTTTAAGTCCACTTAGAAAAGATCTAGTACATCTTTTGGATAGAGGACATGGCTCAAAGGTCAGTTAGTTGGGATTGAAGGATTTTATTAATCTTTTTGTTAATTCCTTATGTATGTAGCATACTTTGAAGACATAGCTGTGAACTCTGATAGATTGTCATTGTATAAACGTGAAAATTGGATGTAATGCTACCTTGTAAATAATGGTTTATGAAATGAAATGAGAAATTTTTGGGTTTTAGAAATTGTGATATTTATGTTTTAATTTATTATGCCATGTGATATGTGAAAGAGTTAAAGTTAGCACGCCATTCCCATTGAACACTTCTACAAACATCTAACGGGCATATATGTACGTGTCAGATAGGAGTAAGTTGTTATAGTGGTTGGTATCAGAACATGGTTGGCATTCATAGGGATATATAGAAATGTTAAGCATGGAATATTATAAGAAATGCGAATAGTAATTGAAGTTATTGTCTATTATAAGTCATCCACCATAGGTGATCAAGTGAGACAATTAGCTGACCTAGGATTAGTGGGAGCCAGTAGGGAGTCGTTTGTGTCTCGACCTGAGGGAATGCCTCCCTGAATTGCCTTGAGAAGGGAAAGATGGTACGACAAGCTACGAAAGCAAGGGGTTGTGGACTTCTATAAAAGTACAAATCTTATAGAGGTTGAGGGATGGTTAGAGAGGATAGAGAGAGTCTTTGACCAGATAGATTGTGAGTCAAATGAGAGGTTCGATTATGCTATTTCTCTACTACAAAGCCCAGCTTACCAGTGGTGGAAAACTACTCCAGGCAGTACCACCAGGCCTTGTAACTTGAGGTGGGAAGACTTTTTGAGAGTTTTCAAAGAGAACTATATGCATAAAATCTACCTGGATAGAACGAGGAAGGAGTTTATGGATTTGAAGCAGGGTAGTTTATCAGTAACGGAGTATGAGATTAGCTTCAACGAGTTGATGGGATATGTTACTCCCTTGATTCCTGCTGAAGAAGACAAGTGCACGAGATTCGAAGACAGGCTAAACATGGAGATTTGAACGAGGTTAGCCATCTCTAACCTGGGTAGTTTTTCAAAATTATGGGCTGCGTCGATTCGAATCAAGGAATTGTTTAATGACAGTCAGTTTGAGCATAGATCAGAGTCCAGAATAAAGAGGCCTAGTGAATCTCAGAGTAGTTCTGGCAGAAGGCTTAGTAAACGATAGAAATGGGCTTTTAGACTACCAACTAGATCAAGACAATCGGGGTTCAAACAGAGGGGTAGCTTCATACGGTCGAGTAGTGGATGAGGTACAGTATCGGGACACTTATTGAATTATGAACATTATGGAAAGAGGCACAGTGGTGAATGTTGGAAATTGATAGGAGCTTGCCTTCGATGCAACTCGCTTGACCATTAGATTAGGGATTGTTCTATTATTTATGAAGCGCCATCTGGTAGGAGAGGAGCAGTGATAATGAAAAATATGATTAAGCAGAGTTGAGCCAGTGGGTATGGACAGAAAGTCTGTAGTAGAGGCAAGATAAGTTCTAGGAGTGCTACTGGTAGGACTGAGGTATAAAGCACCCAACTGCAGTCTCAGGTCCGAGTATATGCTATGACCTGGCAGGACGCTCAGGATTCTTTAAATGTCGTTACATATATGCTATTTATATTTACTTTTGAGGCTTTTGCTATGCTAGATCTTGGATCTACGCATTCCTTTATCACACTGTGTATGGCATCTAAGTTTCTTTTGCGATAGATTGCTATTGAGATATGGATTATAGGTGACTACACCAATAGGTAGTACTATTATAGTAGGAGAAGTTTACAAGGGAAGCCTAATCTGAATTGATCAGGAAGAATCAAAGGATGACTTGATTGTG
The DNA here is from genome assembly GCA_027563915.1 of Erythroxylum rotundifolium. Lineage (NCBI taxonomy): Eukaryota > Viridiplantae > Streptophyta > Magnoliopsida > Malpighiales > Erythroxylaceae > Erythroxylum > Erythroxylum rotundifolium. Next base: position 11,516 of record JAOSBO010201687.1, on the reverse strand, counting down.
ATATAGTTATAGGAAATAGAAGTTATCCTAGTTATGGATTGGCTCACTACTTATAGGGCCATCATGAACAGCTATACAAAGGAAGTAATATTAGAATCTCCTAATCAACTGAGAGTAGTACTCAGAGGTATTAGTCAGGCAGTGCCAACTAGGCTAATCTCATTCATAAGTGTTTTCAGGTTGATGCAAGCAGGATGGGAGGCTTATTTGGCCCACGCCATTGATACTTGAACTGAGTAGAATGTGCAGGACATTCCTATAGTGAGGGAATTCCTGGATGTGTTTCCCGCTGGGTTATCTAGCTCACCTCCAGATCGGGAAATAGAGTTCACAATTGATCTAGTTCTAGGTGGTACTCTTATATCCATTCCTTCATAAAAGATGGAACTTGTGGAGCTGAAGGAATTGAAGGCTCAGTCGTATGATTTTCTAGAAAAGGGTTTCAATAGACCCAGTGTTTCACCCTGGGGAACTTCAGCCTTATTTGTAAAGAAGAAGGATGGAACGTTGAGACTGTGCATCGATTATAGGCAACTGAATTGGGTGACAGTGAAGAACAAGCACTAGTTTCCTAGAATCGATGATTTTCTTGATCAGTTGCAGGGAGCTTAGGTGTTCACTAAGTTGGACTTGAGGTCTAGGTACTATCAGTTGAAGATAGTAGAGGCTGATGTACCGAATAGTGCTTTCAAGATTAGGTATGGGCATTAGGAGTTTTTAGTAATGCTTTTTGGGTTGACTAATGCCCCAACTACATTTATGGCATTGATGAATAAGGTGTTTCAGCCCTACTTGGCTTTTGTAATTGTGTTTACCAATGATATCTTAGTGTATTCAAAGAGCAGAGAAGAACGTGTTAAACACTTGATTAAACTTTGAGATTAGTTGAAAATTACTGGAGGTTTATCGAGGAGTTTTCATTGATCTCAGCCCTTCTGACTAAACTTCTAAGGAAGAATGTGATTTTTAGATGGAATGATAAATGTTAGAGGAGTTTTGATGAGTTGAAACATTAGTTAACTATAACACCGGTTCTGACTATTCCATCGGGAACTGGTAGTTATGTAGTATACAATGATGCTTCGCATCATAGATTGGGATGTGTGTTGATGTAGTATGGTAAGGTCATAGCCTATGCATCGATACAATTAAGGTCTCACGAGATTAATTATCTAGTACATGATTTAGAGCTAACTACAATTGTTTTTGCTTTAAAGATATGGAGACATTATTTGTATGGAGATACTTTTCAGATTTATACTAATCATAAGAGTTTGAGGTATCTGCTAAGTCAGAAGGAGATGAATATGAGATAGAGGGGATGGATCGAGTTGTTAAAGGGTTATGACTGAACGATTGAGTATCACCCTCGAAAAGATAATGTAGTGGCATGTGCATTAAGTAGGAAGGCGAATAGTATTGTAGCTCAGATTCAGTTATCGAAGTTACCTAGTTTGATTCAATTGAGAGCTTTAAATGTGGACAAGCATTGATTGCTAAATTAAGGCTGAGGCCCATGTTGCACGACAGATGAGGAAAATTAAGAGTAAAGAACCTGAAGTGGTAAAGCTTATAGAGAAGTTGAAATTGAATCCGGATTCTAAGTTTGAGTTGATGGATGAAACACTATGGTTGAAGCAAAGTTTGTGTGGCTAACTTTGATAATCTCAGGAGAGAAATTCTGGAGGAGGCATATGTAGCAGCTTATGCTTTGAATCTTGGTACCACCAAGATGTATAACACACTGAAGCAACATTTCTAGTGGCCAGGGATGAAGAAGCAAGTAACTGACTATGTAGCTAAGTGCTTGAGTTGTCTGTAGATTAAGGATGAACATCAGGATCCAGTTGGGAAGCATCATTCATTACCTATTCTGGAGTGGAGCTGGGAATGAATTATCATGGATTTCGTGATGGGATTGCCAAAGACCCTGAGGAAACACAACGCCATATGGGTTGTGGTGAACTGATTGACTAAGTTGACAGATTTCTTACCAGTGAGAGAGAATAGCTCACTAGATCAGTTAGCTCGAAGGTATGTAGTTGAGGTCCATTGTATCAGACAAGGATCCCAGATTTACTTAAGGTTCTGGAAGAGTCTACAGTTTGCTATTGTATGAAGTTGAACTTCAGTACTCCATTTCATCCTTAAACGGATGGACAAAGTGAGAGGATGATCAAAACCACTAAGGAAAAGCGCAAAGCATGTGTGTTGGAGTTTCAAGGAGCTCAGGATTAGTACATAGCCTTGATTGAATTTGCTTATAACAACCACTACCACAATAGTATTGGAATGGCACCTTGTGAGGCATTATATGGCAAAAAATGTCGATCGCCTCTATATTGGAATGAGGAAGATTTGAGAATGATAGAAGGCCTATAATTGATACAAGATAATGTAGATAAGGTGAAATTGACAGATGTAGAATTAAAGTAGCTCAAGATAGACATAAGAGCTATGTGGATTAGCGCCGAAGGGATGTGGAATACAATGTTGGAGACAAAGTGTTTCTGAGAGTCTCGCCTTAGTGAGGAGTATTGAGTTTTTGTAAAAAGGGTAAGTTGAGCCTTAGGTACATTGGTCCCTATGAAATTATTGAGAGGATAGGACCACTGGTATACAGATTAGCCTTATCAAGTGAAATGTCTCATTTACATAATGTATTTCACGTGAGTATGCTCAAGAGTTATCGGTCGAATCTGATGCATGTGTTACCTACTCAAGAGATCAAAATATCTAGTCATTTGAGTTATGTTGAGGAATCGTTCAAGATATTGGGGTATCAAACGAAATAGTTGAGAAATTGAGGAATTCCATTAGTGAAAGTCCTTTAGAAAAATCATTCGAGTTAGGAAGCAACTTCGGAAATAGAGGAGAAAATGAGGAGATAATATCCACACATGTTCGATGAATTAGGTAAGAATTTTGAGGAAAAAATGTTCTTAAGCAGGGGAGAGTTGTAACATCCCATTATCCCATGCTAAGGGTTAAGACCCTAGAATATACTAAATGAGAGATTGTTGAATGGCTAGAAAGTGCATTTCATGCTCATGCATAATCTGACATACGCATACATATGTGAATATTAATTTTTGCACATTAAAATGATTATATATGCATTCATTGACATTTCTAAGTATATTTGAGTTATAAATGTGATTTTTTATATGAATTATGGTTTATATGGATTGAAATTTGAATTGGTGTGCATAAGTATTGATTTAGAATTTTTGGTGAAATTTAGGAAATTTCTGAAAATCTGGGTCTTTTTAAAGAAGGAAAAATGCCAAGTGGTAGGCAATTAATTTATGGTAGTAGAGTTAAGAGTCAACTGGTAGTAGAAATTTTTATAAATGACAATTGGATTTAAAGTGACAAATGGCAGTGGCAAGTGACACTACCTCTCCCCACATATCTTATACGATTTTTAACTATTGAAAGACAAGTCTTTTATTGTCTTTCACTTGTTATTTTTTGTCATCTTCTACGTGACTCTCTTCTTCTTCTCCATCTTTCATGATTTTTACTTTACTACCATCATCAAAGTTGAAACTCACTTTCACCCACCATTTGTTACCATCATCTTGCACCCTCTTTCATTTCCTCACAAGATAACCCAACTCCCCACCTTGGACTGGTGATGAACATGGGCTTTCAACAAAGCTAAGGTTGGTGTGTTTTTGGTAGATTTGGAGCTAAATCAAGTAAGTTTAATTGGGACATTATGAAGAGTAATTTGAGGTTTTTTTTAAAATATGAAAATTTTTATGTGTTTTAACATGGGTGTAGTTATTAATAATGGGATCATGCTTTAAATTATAATGAGTTAATGTATTCATGAATTGTTTGATAAATGAATTAATTATGATAATGAGTTATGGGATGTTTGAATTTGAAAAAGGAAGTTTGAAATATGATTATGTCTTGAATTTAGATGATATTTAGAAGTGAAATAAAGAATGAGAATTGGAGTTGAATATGTGCAGAAATTTAGAGTTGAAATTGTGTAAGAATATGCTCTGTTTTGGTGTTTTGATCAATCATAGAGTTTGATTTGTGTGTGTATAATATTAAGCTGAAGTGGAGTTATGAATGAAGAGGAAATAATGAGGAAATGAGCTAGAAATGATAGACTAAGCAAAAGAGGTGAACTAGGATAAAAATATTGATGAAGTGTCTTAGAGTATGATATATGCAGTGTTTTTACTGAATATACAGCAGTGTTTTGTCTTAACTTGATTTGTGAATACCTAAATTGGATAGGTTTTAATTTACAGTAAACTAGAAACATATGGCTACAATTTTTATGAAGGAATTGAATTTGAACTCTGTCCTTACCGATCGTAAAATTTCACTTGATGTTAAGTTCTAGCATAGGTTGCAGCACTACCCTTGACTGAAATTGTGTCCTATTTTTATCGAATAAACTATATTGATGTAGACCAAATCAGAAAAAGTTTTCTTCATAAAAGTTGTAGATTATTCTCTTATATTCCTATTGGTATAAATTTTGTAATTTTGGTTATCATAATTGAGATATATGAGTTTTAGAAGTTGGAGTGCACTAATTCTTCAATCATGCACTAGCCAAAATTTTGAACGTGCACAGTCTGTGGTAGTTTGAGCACAACTCATGAAAGCATGAACCAAATTGAATGATTTGTGTTTCGTTTGAAATTTAAGACATATAAGAACATTTTTTTAGGATAATGTATTGCCGAAATACTTCATTTTCTATGTCAAAATGGCCATGCAATACAGACACAAAAATCTGTCTTTAAAAATCTGGAAAGGAAAACCAAAATTGAAGAAAGTGGTTGGGGAACTTTCGGTTCACTCATCCCTTGATTATAAGAAAGGGTTAAGCATAAAAAATTCATAATTTAAGTATGGTTTGGAACAAAATATAGTTTGGTACTTTGCTATGATGCTTTTAGGCTTGAATGAAGCTTGAATTGAACCTAGAATGATGCTTGAAAAATAAATAAGTGATATGTTTAGGATGATGATTAAGGATATAAATTTAAGAATGAATTGTTATACATTAGATGTTCAGATCTGGAAAATTGGTGATATTATCATAATGAAAGGGGTCCTATGATGGCTAAAGTGATTGAAGAAGAGGAATGCTGTGTATTAAGTACAGATGAATGATAAAGTGGATGTTTTATGATCATTAATGCTTGAATAACCTTAATGAATAATAGAATGATGAACTTAGAATAATCTTGTACAATTTAGGTATAAACCTAAGTTCAATTTAGACATATGTAAGTTATTAAATGTGAATGATCTTGAGATGTGAATTTAGGAAATATATTTTGGATTGTCATTGAGCATGCATTTTATATAATACATATAGATATGTCCATGAAAGAGTACTTATATGATATTGCAAAGTTGTAATGTGGTAAATGCGTATGTTTGGATGATATAGAGGAGCGATTAGAGCGACTGCATCCAGACATTACCTAGACTCTAGGCAATAAGCTATCTGGAGCAAAACTATGAGTAACCTAAGATGGTCTCACCTTGAATTATTGTTTGATTACATTTCGTATTGAATTATTTTATGAATGTGATTGTGTTGGTACTGGACAATTGATTGTCCGAGGAGTTCTATATTCGGGACTATATTGGAAGTGCCATTTGAATGTGAATATGACTGACTGTTTGTTCTCAACTTCAATGTTGAATGCCGGACTAGAAGTCCGATGAAAAATGTGAATAAGAAAGAGTATGAATATAAATGAATGTGACAAATGACATGGCTCAAAGGTCGGTTAGTTGGGATTGAAGAATGATTGAGCCCAAGTTTATTATTTAAATTGGCAACACTTTATTTCCTTTTCTATACCTTTTTACTCCTAATTCTTGATTTTGTGCTTAAATTAATCCTTGAGTGTGCACTTTTATTTTATACAATTTGATAGTAAAAATTGTCACAATTGGTATTAATTGCATTTCTTAAGTTTCCTAAGAACAATTGATACTACAAATTGCTATTTTTGATTGTAGGAACTTCAAGGAGAAGGGAGTGAACGTGCTAAATTGAAGTCAATAGGAGATCATAACCTTCGGGAACAGTTCACCGCGACAAGCCCATATGTTATCGTGGCGAAGAACGAAGAATCAGGCGAAACTTTTGGGAAAATTTTGCCATGGCGAAGATTGATTCTCTCGCCGCGGTGAAGGACCTAGGAAACACGCAATGCCACGACGAGCTTGCCTGTCGCTGCGGCGAAATGTCGAAAACCCGAACATATTTGGGAAAAATCTCTCACTGTTCCGACCAGACCCGCGACCCAACATTTAGAAACATGCCAAATTAGGTTATGGGAGAAGACTAGACATAGAGAGATATTCATGAGAATAGAAAGCCGACACAGATAGACTTCATCTCTCACTCTCAACCTTCATCTATCACCCTTTTTTTTCACTTCCCATCGTCGCTCTCATCATTTTTTTGCTACTGCCATGGATGATGTCGGTGTATCTACAGTTATGAGTGCTCCCGGAGTGATGCTTGGCTAAGCACCATTTCCTCTTAAAGATGTAGCGATGGCTTGAGTTCGATGGGTTTGAAAAGGGAGTAGTTTTACATTGTCATATTTGACTATATTGTTATAAACTCCTGAGTTACGATTTATGCTTTGTAGTTAGATTTTTCTTGATTAGAGTTTAATCAAGAGCTGAACAATGTATTGTGTTATGGATTTGTTTATGTAGAACTTGGATGATCAATATATAAAGTTTCATATATGTGTTTTTGGTGATTGTGTTAATTCTCTTTTATCTGCCTAGTTGTGTTTGATATTGAGATTATGGCTGATCCAAATTGACCACTTGCATTAACTTTCCCATTACACACACTAAAATGCATTCAACAAGGTTTTAAGAAATGAAGTTCATTGATTAAAACCTTGGACTTAAAAGATTTCTTTAAGGTTTATCATTCGAAAACTTAGTGAATTTTTCTCCCAAAAGATTTGTTTAGAACCATGATAGCCAAAGCTTGTTTTCAAGAGGATTTTATCACATTTGATCATTGTTTAGTTTTTATTTTTCATTTCCCAAAAATCCAAAAATAACCTTTTTATACACTTTTCTTTCATTTAGTTTCATCAAAACAATCCAAACCCCACTCTTAACTAATTTAGTTTGCATTTCATGGTAATTAGGCTAGCTTAGATCATTTACTCTAGCTTTGGATTAAGTGAGACTTCTCGAGGTTGCTCTATATATTGCAATCCTTAGAATTAAATTTTTTGATTCAGTTTCCAAGGGAGTGATCCAAAGACTCAACCACACACCGATCAAAGAATTTTGTTAATCTTTTTGTTAATTCCTCATATACGTAGCATACTTTGTAGACATAGCTGTGAACTCTGATAGGTTATCATTGTATAAACGTGAAAGTTGGATGTAATGCTGTATTGCAAAGCATGGTTTATGAAATGAAATGAGGAATTTTTGGGTTTAGGAAATTGTGATATTTATGTTTTAATTTGTGATGCCATGCAATATATGAAAGTGATAAAGTTAGCACGTCATTTCACGTGTACAGATTTCTAACGAGTGTATGTGTACGTGTAAGATGGGAGTGGGGTGTTACACCCTCTCTATGATGATCTTGTTGATACTACAGGAGATGAAAAAGTACCCTAGATCACCCTTCTTCACTATGTTGGGGATGTCTTCCAGTGGTCGCTTCTTACCCTTCTCCGTGACGAAATATTGTCATTTCAACTTCAACTATACTACGTCATGTCATTGATCTTATTTCACTCCATCTCCTGCAACTTCTATGCTTCCCTCTTTGCATATAATTCCTTCTGAGCAAAAAATTGGTGTCGAAATATCCATCGGGTTACTTACACTATTTTGCTCATATTCTCACTTGGAAGGTCTTCTTTAACCATTTGACTGTCTCCTTTGTCTCCTACCTTTTCTAGCTATTCTTCCTAAGTCTGGCTTATAACAATGATACGCTCCTACGGGTTTGACTATGTGTTGCTTGGAAGAGTTCTAGCATTCTGAGATGACATTGCTTCCGCAAGCTGCCCCATTCGGGCTTCTAAATTATTGATGGATGAGGTATGATTCCTCGTAACTTGCTCGAATTTACTCTCAAGCCTCCTATGCACTTCCTCCATGCCTCCTAACTTTTCCAAAATCCTATCTAACTTTGAATCCATCGAGCTTGCTTTATCCTGTTGGAAACTTGATTATCCTTGAGGTCAGAACTGCCCTCCATTGTTGTTGTTTAACTAGGGGAAATTAGAGTGATTCTTTCACCTGGGGTTGTATGTATTGGAGTAGGGATTATTACCCCCTCCTCGTCTAACCTGATCCCCCTTATAGTTGACTTGCTTTGGGTTATCATCTCTCATCAGGTGGCAGTCCACCACATTACGATCCAATTGGCTGTATAGCTCATAGTTCAATTGCACAACCTTTACTTGAGCTAATGACAATGCCTTCATATTACTAAGCTATCGCGTCAAGTTATCGATCTTAACTTGCATCTTCATCATCTAATCGACTGTAGTAACCCTTTCTGCTTTCTAAACGTAGTAGGTTGCCTACTTCTCTCACTCGACCATAAGCAACTATTGCTCACCATCTCTTCTAATGGCTCCTCTACTTCATTGACTGTCTTCCTCATTAAAAATCCTCTCGATGCTGCATCGATTGTGCCTCTGGTATGTGGGTTCACTCCATTGTAGATCGTCTACAGTAGGAACTCCTTAGGCAGATTATGGTGTGGGCATCTCCTCCATAGGTCCTTGTAACGCTCCCATGCTTCATAAATTGACTCCTCGTCTCCTTGTTAGAAATTGGTAATTTCCTTAATTATCTTTGTGGTCTTCGTCAACGGGAAATATTTATTAAGGAAGGCACGCACCAACTGCTCCCACATCGTAATGTTAGCGGGGCTCAGTGAATGATACCAAACCCTCGCTCTATCTCTAAGTGTGAAGGGAAACAACCTAATTCTAACTGCATCTTCCAACATTTGGTGATACCAGAAGGTATCATAGATCTCGAGAAAACTCACGATGCGTGCGTTTAGGACTTCATTCGCCAGTCCATAAAATTGGACATTCTACTGAAGCATGTTTAAGAGGGTTGACTTGATCTCGAATGAGACTTCTTGAACAGGTGTTCTAGCCACTCCTCAGTTAGTTGGATTAAATCCTTGCCTCATAAAGTCTATTAGGGTCCTCTGTTGTTGTCTCTCAGGATTAACTTCCTGATCCATATTTCTTTGAAATTTCTTATCCATTTGTGATTTCTCATTCTCTTCTTATTCCTCTTGCCAAGCTTTCCCAAGGGTTTATTCTAATCATGTTATATCTGAATCTATCACCTCTGCTGAACGACTCGAACTCGTTGTGACTCTTGTGTTTATGCAAGAGCACAATTCCTAAATAAAATGAATGAAATAAAAACAAAAAATAAAAACTACTATAACTCCTTAAATTATAGAACTAAATTGTCTTCCCTGTTAACGATGTCAAAAACTTATTCGCTCAAGGTTACATATGCTAAGTTTTACTATTTATAACCTTGGTAATTACCACAAGCACACTGGTCGTTTGTGTAATACCTAAGGTGTAGATCCCACGAGCAAGGTAACTAGACCTAAAATCTAAGGTCAGTTAAATTTACAATATCCTAAATAAACAACTACTGTAGAAAATAAATCAATCAATCAATAATAAAACATGAGAATTTAAAGTTTTAAAAGTCTCAAAATAGAAACTCACATAAATAATCCAAAATCAAACTAGAAATAGCTAAGTGAGAGAAAGGCGTATTTAATTTGAAACTAAAAGAAATCTAACTAATTATGTAATTTTCAACTTAATAGGCCTAGATGATCCTAGGGTGAATTACTCTCTCTCCAGTTATAATTCTTAACCGCACTTGATGATCCCTAATTCAAATTATGGAATCATGATCTCTCAATTCATGATTGACCGAAATCCTAAATTAGTTCGAAGATGTCTATTAACCTACCAGGAATCTATGCTCGATCTCTCGTTATATGACTCCATCGGTTTGATTCAATTCTCTACCTATCGATTCACTTAACTCTCATTAGCCTAAATCGATGATTTTTACATAGCTCACCCTCTCAATTTATTGCCAAGTTATTAAGAATATAATTTGAATCATAATTGAATAAAAGGAAAAAACTATTAAATAAACTTTATTAATCTCAAGAACTAAAAAAACCCAAAGGTGAGTTTAGGTAGTAAATCAGCACTCAACAACAATATTTCCAATCAATATCCCAATTTCATACATCAATAAAATCAAAATAAAAAAGGAAATACTGTCGGAGGTAACGACTGCGAGTAACCACCTGTTTCAGGAAGTTCATTGTGTCAAACATATCTCCGTGTCGCTCTTCCTTCATCTCCTTCCTTAATCTCTTGATCTCTCTAGGTCTCTCTTAGAATTGGTAGAATAATGCTCTCTTACATGACTCTCTAGGCTCTCTAAAAACTTCTGGTGGCTATCACATCATGTTCTGTTTATTCTGCAGAAGCCCTAGGTCAAAGTCGAGGTCGAAACGGTCTAAAAAATCTTTTAAATTTTGAGTTTTTGTGTCAGCCTAATGCAGGGCATGATCGTGGCCCTACATGTCAAGATCATGGCCGGTGCTTTAACATTTTTGTCACGATTGTGGCCCAATGTGCATAATCGTGGCTTGAATGAATGTTCTCTGTCACGATCATGCTCTAATGTGCATGATCGTGGCCTAGTTGCTGCTGGCTCCTACTTCTCTATCACGATCGTGGCCAATGTGCACGATTGTGGCCTATGTCTTTTAGCCCGAAACTCCTCAAATCTTCACTGTTCTTCCCTGTTTACCTTGCAACACTAGTATACACATTAAAGCACCTAAAAAATATAACAATTAAGCTTAAAGATTCAAACTAACCCATAAAAAACACTTAAACATAAAAGTTGACATAATTAAACCGTAAATGCACACTTAACACTCAAATTCACACTAATTACATAACAAATTACACCCTAAAATATCATGCAATTGACAACTATCAGGAAACCACAAATATCATACATAATTTCAAGTTTCATCTCATAAGGTTATCCCTACAACCTAAACTATATTTTCTTAGGGTTATTGGTTTAGAATTGAAGGGAAGTGAAGAATTCGTGGGCGAGCTCCTGGTAAATAGGATATTGGAGTGTATAAACTTGCTCCATTATATTCTTTTTGCAAAATTTTTGACCCTATCTCGCAATTCTAGCCTATCAAGCATAGCAAACTCAAAGTACTTCAGGTTTAACACTAATGGTTTGGAATTGAATACCATCCTCTTTTGTGTAGATTAGGAAGGATTCTTTGAAATCCATTACCCTATTCCTTCGCCCATGGCCTAAGACTTGATTTCTCCCCGATGATTGGTTATGCTAGGGAATTTACCAATTTATGAAAAAGGGGATTTTACTTATCATTAATACTAACCTAGTCG
>JAOSBO010201680.1:0-17994 GCA_027563915.1 Erythroxylum rotundifolium | reverse complement strand
TTCTGTCTGAACATTCTTATAAGATTGTGATATATGAGGTATGCAGAAACTGTTGCATTTCATAAAATGCATGCTCAGATAGAGGCAATGTGACTTGAGTTGCTTTTATGAAACGCTTCCACGTAGAGCTTTGCTCCGTGACTCTTATGTTTTGACATGTAGAGCTATGCTTCGTGATTCTATCTGATTGAGCCCTATGGACCAATATTTGTATAAGTCTGTGAGAGACACTCGGTCACAACAATAAGAAAGAATGTTAGTCTCATGTGCATTGCTAATGCATGATATATGTGATTATAAGTGTTCAATGTACAATGTGACATGGTTTGTTAAGTGTATGTGATCTCATGTGATATATGATATGTGTAATAATAAGATGCATAAATTGAGTGAACCATCGATGATGGTTACCTCATTAAGTTTGCAAAACTCATCAACATTGCAACGTTGTCTTTTCAAGACTAAGAGACGACTCTATTGAGTAAAAAGCTCTACGTGATTTTGGCAAAGAGAAGTCATAGCTCAAAGGTTGGTCAGTTGGGATTTTAGGGCAGATTGGATAGACTATGTGGATTTTCCTCTTTCATGTAGTACTTTTATTCTAGGTTTAACGATGTACATACAGTAAGTGTTTGAAAGTCAATGTAAACTTTCGAGTTGTGAAATGAAATGAGGAAAAGGTTGGGTTTTAAAATATTGTGGTTTCCTTATGATGTTTTATAATGAATAATGACTTGATGCCATGTGAACTTTATGTAGTGATCGATCGTAGCGTTCCCTTATCGTAGGATATATGCCGGAATGACCTTCGGGCATCCCGGTGTGTTCCCTGTGGAAAGGGGATGCTACACTCGTATTGGCACCATGCTTTTTCCATAAATGTATATCTCATAAACCGACTTCCTACTTTAACCCTATCCATGTTATCACTGTTTGGAAAACTCTTTCAAACACCTCCCAACCATTCCAAGCTAAGGGTCTTTGGTTGCCTTTGTTATCCTTAGATCTGCCCCTACACTTAACACAAACTAGCCCCTCGATCAGTTCCTTATGTTTTCCTAGGATACTCCCTCATGCAAAGAACCTACATATGCCTAGATACTCATACATCCCAAACCTATGCCTCCAGGCATGTGACTTTCATCGAATTTGTGTTTCCCTTCCACACAAATTAGTCCAACCTTCAACATCCAGCAGAAACAACAGTTCAAGAGTGGTTACCACCAGAATATTTCCTTCCTCATATGGTCATGCAAAACACCTTGTCGCTGGTAGTCTCATCCGAAGATGCCTGTGGTCCTGATCCCACCACATCATCATTAGATCAGTCTTCTTTATTCGACTCATCCACAGGTACAAAATCCTCACTTCATCCTTCTAACCTAGCACAAGCACAATCAGCCCCACTACCTACCACAGAACCCAACTTCAACTCGCATCCAATGACCACAAGGGCCAAAAATCATATACAAAAACCAATTCAGAAGCTCACTCTCACAGCAAGTCTTTCAATATTCAACTCAGAATCACTGTGTCATAATACCTAAAGGACCAAAAGTGGTGTCAAGCAATGTCGGAGGAATTCGATTCACTAGTTCAAAATGGAACATGAGAACTTGTCCCGAGAACTGCTGCTTAAAATATTGTAGGTAGCAAATGGATTTTTTGTACTAAAAGAAAATCTGGTGGCTCTGTTGATAGGTACAAAGCCCGACTAGTAACCAAAGGCTTCCATCAATGCCCCGGAGTGGATTACAATGAAACATTCAACCTTATAATCAAACCTACAACCATACGATTTATCCTCAGCCTAGAATTAAGTCGGGGATGGTTCTTGCGCCAGCTTGACATAAACAATGCCTTTCTTCAAGGCCATTTAATGGAAGATGTTTTCATGAACCAGCATCCAGGTTTCCTTTACACAGATAACCTAAATCACATTTGCAAGTTGCACAAGGCTATTTACGAGCTCAAACAAGCCCCACGTGCATGGTTTCATAAACTCTATACATATCTCATCACCCAAGGGTTTCAAAATTCATGTGCTGATACCTTACTCTTTGTATTCAACAACTCCTCAACACTGATTTATCTATTAGTCTATGTGGATGACATCATTGTAACAGGTACACATTATTCAATACTGGAACACTTCATTAGCCAACTAGTAGCTCAATTTTCTCTCAAAGACCTTGGGCCACTCTCTTATTTTCTCGACATTGAAGTAATTCCTCATCAACACGGGCTTTTCTTGTCACAACGCCGATATATAAATGATCTGCTGGTTTGAAACAATATGATTGACTCAAAACCTGTACTTACTCCACTTGCAACTGATCACACATTGAGCTTGCTCCAAGGAACCCCTCTACCAGATGCATTAGACTATCGTACAATTTTCAGGAGCCCGCAATATCTTTCTCTCATGAGACCGGATGTTGCATACGTAGTCAATAAACTGCCCCAATTTATGCACCGGCCCACATCAATTCATTGGAATGCAGTAAAGCATCTCCTACGCTATCTTCGTGGGATAAGTGATCATGGTATTCTTCTACATAAAAGCCAACAGCTGGCTATTCATGCTTTTTCGGATGAGGACTGGTGACAGGTTGCATTTCATGCATGGTTTATAAACTAGTTTGCATTCATTTTGCATGTTATTTTCTTGTGTTCTTAGGTTAGCTATGAACAACTAAGCCCTTTTCTAGTCAGGGTACTTGGATATTCAGCCATGGATGATTTGTGAGACTATGCTTTTATTTGTTTATGCAATTCAGATATTTATTTAATTTTTGTGCTTGAACCAGATTTATTATTACTTAATTTATTATACTATGTCATAAGTTGTGTGATTGATTAAGTGATGAACTGCTGAATAGGATGGTATTGTCATGGATATTATTCTATCAAAGTAGAGAATTAATTTATCTTGCGAGCGATGTATGTTAGTGGTAAAATCGATGGAATTAAATAATCTGACTCAATAAATTACGGTGTTTCCGAATTTATTGGTTAGGACAAGGGTCCTTTTCGTTCTTAATGCAACTAGACATTAATTTTGTCAAGGCGTTTCCCAGGGGTTGTCTTTAGATTAGGGAAGTAACTTGTCAGGGCGTTTCCCGGGGTTATCAACAAAGTAAGAAAAGATTGGTCAATGAGTGCGTCAGCTTTGGCTATAACTTTGTCTATCTGAATTGTCTAATTTATCTTATGACATCAATGATCGAATTTCTAGGCTGAATTGAAGAGTATCTTGACTAGGTCTTCATATATTGCATTTTAATCTCATTTTATTTCGTTATTTATTGTCTAGATCTGTTTCGTGCCAATACTACATGCTCCCGTCGTATCTGTCACTATAGCTTTCCTTTAATTTTCTGCGTTTCTTTTATTTTTAGTTACTTCTCCCACAATTTCAATCCTTTAATTTGTTATTTTCTAAGCATTTGAGTAACTCTACACTAATTCCCTATAGATTCGACCCGATTCACCACTAGCTACCTAGTTTTTGGAGAGTTGGAAATATATTTTTATTTTTGGTAATTTGATAACCTATCAACTGGGTGGGCAACCGTGACGACTACACATCAACAAATGCTCACATTATCTACTTTAGTCGAAATCCAATCTCATGGAGTTTTGGAAAAAAAAGAAGAGTGGCTCGATCATCGACAGAAGTCGAGTATCAAGCAGTTGCATCCAAAGTAGCAGAAGTACGGTGGATTTCAATCTTCTAACTTAATTAAGGGTTCAGTTGCCACAATAACCAGTGATTTATTGTGATAAAATTGGAGCAAACCATCTCTACTCCAATCTAGTTTTTCATTCACGTATGAAACATGTGGCCATTGATTTTCACTTCATCCGTGAGTAGGTACAACATGGAGTACTACGTGTGACACATGTATTATCTTCAGATCAACTCACGGATGCACTGACATTTAGAGATTTGTTTGATTGTGTAGATAAGGATAGAGAATAGGCAGGCTTGATTTTAGCTGAATAGCTGCAACCACACTATGTATATATTGTACTAAACTTTATCAAATAAAATCTTCGATTCATTTAAACCTCTTGAAAGACATCATTAGATACACGAATTATAGAATCTTTAGAAAGGAATAAAACAATTTTGGTGACCAAAAACAGGTTTCCATCAAAATTTAAGTGAAGATATCAAGATCTACGAGATTGAGCTCTTTTGTTTTTAAATTGATTTAACCAAAATCTTTTTCTATTGAAAATAAGCTTAGAACATATTAACTCATTTTGTGAATTTCTATGATCGATTTCACCATAACCTGGAAGCATCATATAATTCTATCTTTTGCAATCCATAAAACCCTCATTATTCTTATTATGGTCTATTCATATATATTATCTTTTAATCTTATTGTACAGAAATGAATGTTGAATGTTCAACTCTCATTCCTTCAATTTAACACAATATATGAGTAATTCTAAAAAAATATAAAATCTTTTATAAAATCAAGAAATTAATTCAAGAAATAATTTTAAGTAGGGATAACAATAGGTTAGCCCATGGGTGAACCTTGCTAATTTTTTAAAATTAAAAGTGTAAAATAATGTCTTTTTTTAATTAGGTCTAGGCTTGGGTTGCCCAGGTTTAGGCCTAATCGAGGCCCAACTTTTGTAAGTAAACTGATGTCATTTTGCTTAGAATAGTTGGACCTCAAGCTAGCCTAGGCCTAGGCTCATGGGCCGCCATTGCCATCCATAATTTTAAGGTTAATCTTACCAATATCTATATCCTAATTAATTCATAATGAAATAAAGGAAAACCATAATAAATAAAAAAGAATAAAAGAATAAGGAAAACATCCTAATGGTTTTTGAATTTTTGGAATAATCTTGATGGGTTCCTGGTTTCTTCCCCCAAGGTTGCTCTTTCTCTTAATCTCAAACACTTTGCCCTTTTTTTAGTTGCCTCCTCTTTAAGAACATAAAACCCTAATATTTACCTATCACGACCCTTATTACAGCACTATGTTAGGCTCCCGTATTACTTAAGCTAAATTTATAGAAAATTTACGTAACCAATCACCTCTAATATAGGGCCAGACATTGTTCTATATTACTTCCATGTTAATGAATACCAAAAACAATCTTTCTACTAGGTAGGGCTAAGGCTTCTTACTATTGGAACTTCCCAGATCCTTCATCTTAATGGGACTTTCACCTGACGTTGATGTTGTTGTTGTACTTTTATGTTAGTGAATATAAGGTAAATATGTAAAGATGTTATAGATGCTATGAGAAATATAATGCTCTTATTTTAAATATGACCTAAACATGAGGGCACATTGGTCCCTTTTATTTAGGTAAAAAAAACTCCTCCATAAATAGAATAGGTCAAGTTTGAATATATGAAGCAATGCAATACCATATTTATACTGTATGCCAAGTCTTTCCCTCAAAATCTACCAAAATTGTTCCAAATTAACTCAAATCTGGTTCAAGTTCATTCCTTTTCCTTTGATGTGTTGAAAACCTAGACTATAATACAAGTCATTTTAAGTACCAAATCATATAAAAGCATCAAAACACAAGCATAATGTTCTTAAAAGTTATCATGCTAAAAAAATATTATATTTAACCCTTATTAAATTCTTTCACACTTAAATATTTACTTATCATCAAGAAAAATAATTTTATTACATATGATTTAAATAGGAAGTAAATTTTGAGAAGCAATAAACAAATCATGTATGTTGATCAAGATTTTAACTATTCATTTAGTTACAAATGTCATCAAATTGTTAGACAATTAGATACTTGCATTAATTCATAAATCAACTTCAATTCACTTCACAATTCTTTAAACCTTAGCTTTCGTAAAACTCTAGATATACACGACGAATGCTACAATTCTCAAACATGTTCATAATTTTTATTAAAATAAAAATACCAATTTAAAATAACACAATAGAGTTTACTTGAAAATTCATGTACCCTTTCGCGATAACATATATATGAGACTATCACTTATGAACAATGTTTTAAAAACTAGATCGGACGTCAAACCAGTTGAAGAAAAGGTTTAAAGTTTAAAGTTCAACCGGTAGTGAACTACTATAAAACTAATATATAATAAATAAGAAGTAAAACTTATAATAATAAGTAATAAAATATTTTATTTAAATAAAAAATACACCAATGTCTATTATTATATAATGAACTAATAATAAATAAATATGAGTCTAATATAAAACTTAAAATAATAATAAAAATCAAAATTGTATTTCTGAAGAAGGTTGTGTCTCATCATCGTGAAAAGCTCCAAATTCTTTAACTCTATTTAAAGATTCATAAACTACGCTTTTATCCAAAGTATTTGCATCAACTTCTTCTACTGCATTAAAATAAAGTATAAATTAATAATCTATGAAATTATCCTCAGTTTTAAACTTGTAATACAGTATAATTTGAACTTAAATATAATCAAAATAAGACATGAACTGACCATCAGTAGATGTTCTTAATCCATTCACCATCTCCAAAAGATATATCATGAGCCTCTTTATTTTCCTTTTTCTTTTTCACTTGTTGCTGCAAATATTTTCCAATCATATTATGTACATCGAGTGGTACATTTGTGCAAGAAGCAATATTACCCTTAACACCAATAAGTTTTTCTTTTATTCTAATAATTCCTCCCCTTTTAAATATTCTACCACAAAATATACAGTTATATTGGATATTTCCATTAGATGCTTGAGAAGAAGAAAAATAATTCCATGCTTGATTGGACATACCACGAGTAGAGGATGATTTCATATTCTCTATTATGATTTAACCTAAAATATATAAAAAATAATTGGGTATGCTATTGTTAGGGAAAAAGTATACAACTTAAATAATTCTCATTATGAATTGTAATAAAGAAGACCAGAATGGATACACAAAAGACCAACAAATGTTACTCACTTATTAAACTTTGCTCTAGCAATTACTCCACTTCAAATAGCCTAATTGAAATATTACTAGTTTTCAATCTTGGTATTTTAGAGCAACAAATTGAATAGCTGAAAGAATATATAACCCAACTATCAAAACCAAAAATTGATTTAAAATAAAGTTCTAAATATTAAAGTATTTTTAGAGTTTTAACTTTATTAGAGTTGTAAATATTACAAAATTTTGTAAAGAAAAAGTTGGGAGTTTTTATTTACAAAACACGTGCAATATTTAAATAATTTTATTTGATGGAAAAGAATAAATGTCTAAAAATTTTATTTAGGAGTTTTTATTTACAATACACGTGCAATATTTAAATAATTTTATTTGATGGAAAAGAATAAATGTCTAAAAATTTTATTTTTAAAAATAAAATTTTTAGATATTTATTCTTTTCCATCAAATAAAATTATTTAAATATTGCACGTGTTTTGTAAATAAAAACTCCCATTTTAGATATTTATTCTTTTCCATAAAATAAAATTATTTAAATATCGCACGTGTTTTGTAAAAATTGAATTAAAGAAGTTTATTTTAGTAAATAAAAATTAAAACTGAAAGTTGTGAAATAGCTTTTTTTGTTTTATTTTTGACGCCATTAACTATTTCTATTTGGGCAAGCCTTTTATTTAACATACCAATTGAGTTTCCTGAAAATTCAAGCTTCCCTATATTCTAATATTTCATTATTTAGTATAAAGATTTGATCAACTCTGGTTTGAACTTCTTCTTTTCTCTCCTATCGAAAAAAAAGAACAAGAGCTTTAAGATCATTACAGAAAGCAGCCAGCTGAAATAATTTGGGCCCCAACCATCGGTTCAAAAAGGAATCTCTAAGTTCAAATCTCAAGTTCGTAAATGTAACAATCCTCAGTTTCCAACTCAAGTAGAGTCCCATGACCCCAAAAAAAAAGAAAAAGGAAGAAAACACAAGTTTAACATCTTACATATCTGCCATCATTAGCCAGTGGCACACTTCAGCAGGAGAGACCATTTCCAATTGAGGCAATAGTACATCTACCACAGCATGCTTAAGAGGAAATAGTAGATATCTAGAAGCAACATCAAACATCTCTTCTACCTGCACAAATAAATGCAATGAATTCCTCTACTTATATTGCCCCTCAGGATGTTTGTAACATGCAGTTGCTCTCTAGTAAATTTATGGTGTTGAATCTAAAGGTTTTTCTACTTTTGTAGGGCAAGTCCAGTGCATCTTTTTTGAAGGACTCGAGTTTATTTCGCGTTTCACTCTCAAACCATCTGAAAGCTACCTTGAGCACTTCTGCTTTGAGATGCAAGGTAATTTCTTATTGCTAAACTGTATTTTACTCTCTCTTTTTTTCTCTGTGTAACATGGGCTTTTCAACTTTCATGATGCCCCTAAGTCAACAGAGATTGCTATTCCAATTCTGGTTCTTTTTTAAAATAGTAAGACAGAATTTAACTAATTTCATACAAATGCTCACTGCAGAAATATTTAAACCCAAAAGTAGGGGCTGTGAGAGCCCAGACCACAGCTATAGCTAGTCCAGCGGTCACCAGGTCTGCCCCAGAAGGGAAAAAAAACCTTTAAAAGGGGTAGTGTTATCATCACTAGTGTGTCCTTTGGGCTAGGTCTAGCCACAGCAAAGGTTCTCATTGAAACTGGGAAATAGGATGTAATTATGGCTTGCTGGGACTTCCTCGAGGCAGAGAGCGCTACCAAGTCCATTGGTATTGCAAAAGAAAACTACACTATTATACATTTAGACCTTGCTTCACTAGACAACGCATGCCAATTCATTGATAACTTTTGGCAATCATGGAAGGCACTCGATGTCCTGGTTTGCAATGCTGCAGTTTACCTGCCAACTGCAAAAGAGCCTACATTCATAGCCGAAGGATTTGAACTCAGTGTGGGGACCAACCATCTCAGTCACTTTCTCCTTAAAGGTATATATAAGGTTCTGTACAGTGATAGATTGATTTGATCGGTTCGACAAAAAATCAGTCAGCTTATTGATAAACTAGTCGGTTTTAATACATAGAGGTTGTGACTTCGAGTTGGCTTGTTTGCATGTAATGCACCGATTGCAAACTCTCTCCATATCTCGCTTCATATGAGGCCAAAAGAAGTGCTCAACTAACACATCCAAGGTTTTCTTAACATCAAAATGTCCTATAAGACCTCCTCCATGTGATTCTCGAACTAGTAGCTCTCGTAATGAACAATTAGGCACGCATAACCTATTTTCTCTAAATAGAAACCCTTCATACTTATAAAGCTTTCCAAATCCAGAATTAGCATAAGCTTTAAACACATTAGCAAAATTAGGATCATTAGCATACAAATCCTTTATATAATCAAATCCTAGTAACTTAGTATTTAAAGTAGATAGTAAAGCATACCTCCTAGATAATGCATCAGCAACCATATTTTCCTTACCTTACTTATACTTAATCGCATAAGGCAAGGATTCTAGGAAATCCATCCATTTTTGCATGCCAATGGTTCAACTTACCTTGGCCCTTCAAATGCTTTAAGGACTCATGGTCAGTATGAATCACGAACTCCTTGGGTCATAAATAATGTTGCCATGTCTCCAATGCCCTCGCCAAAGTATACATCTCTTTATCATAAGTTAGGTAGTTTAGGGCTGCTCTACTAAGTTTCTCGCTGAAATAAGCTAAAGATCGGCCTTATTGCTTCAATACCACTCTAATTCCTATACCTGAAGCTTCACACTCAATTTTAAATGTGTTAGCAAAGTTAGGCAAAGCTAATAATGGTGTTGAACTAAGCCTTTCCTCTATCAAGTTGAAAGCTTTTTCTTGTTCATCTCCCCACTTAAACCTTACATTTTTCTTGATAATTTCGATTAAAGGTGTAGCTATGGTACTGAAATCCTTGACAAACCTCCTATAAAAAGCTTGCTAACCCTATGAAAACTCCTTATCTCAGTCACAGATTTTGGTGGGCCCTTACCTTTTCTTCATCTACCTCAATGCCTTTAGAACTTACAACATATCTAAGAAAAACAACTTGATCAATAAAAAAGGAACAATTCTTGAGGTTCGCATGTAAGCTCTCTTTGCATAAAATACTTAGGAAAAATTTTAGGTGCTGAACATGCTCACCTAAGCTTTTGCTATACACAAGGATATCATTAAAATAAACAACTATAAACTTACCAATGTAGGCACGCAACACATGATTCATTAATCTCATGAATGTACTTGGTGCATTGGTTAGACAAAATGGCATAACTAACCACTCATATAGACCATGCTTGGTCTTAAATGTTGTTTTCCATTCATCACCTTCGTGCATTTGGATTTGATGATATCCACTCTTTAGGTCAATTTTTGAGAAAAAACAAGAGCCATATAACTCATCAAGCATATCATCTAGCCTAAGAATGGGGTGTCTATACTTTACCGTTATCTTGTTAATAGCTCGGCAATCAACACACATTCTCTAAGATCTATCCTTTTTAGAAACTAACAACACTAGCACGACACATGGACTCAAGCTTTCTTAGATGTAACCCTTTGTTAGCAACTCCTCAACCTACAGTTGTAGCTCTTTAGTCTTCTCAGGATTTGTTTTGTAAGCTGGCTGGTTTGGAATGGATGCTCCAGGGATGAAATCTATTTGATGTTCAATCCCTCTCATTAGTGGTAATCCATGGGGAATCTCCTTAGGAAAGACATCTTAAAATTCCTACAAAAGAATAGAAATAACACTAGGCAGAATAGGATTAAGGTTGTTAGTACTGGGGAATGCTTCTTTGTATAAGAGTATAAAGATGGACTCCTTTAAGATAAGAGCTTTCTTGATATCACCTTCTTTTGCAAAGAAAGCAGAGTTTCTATCTTTTTCTTCTCTCATTGTTTCTTTTTTTGTTTCTTTCTTTTCTTTCTCTTTTTCTACTTCTTTTGTTTGTTTTTCACTCTCTTTCTTTGTTTTCTCTTTTTCTACTGTTTTTGTTTCTTTTTCACTCTCTAGCTCACTCTATTTCTTTTCATATTCACTCTTTAATCTCACTTGATCTTCATACACTTCTTTAGGAGTTAGGGGTACAAGAGCTATAGGTCTACCATATATTACAAAAGAATACCTATTCTTGAATCCATCATCCATAGACCTCCTATCAAAATGCCATGGCCTTCCAAGCAAAAAATGTCCAGCATGCATAGGAAGCAGATCAAAAAGTACATCATCACTATATCTCCTTAGGGTAAATGAAATTAAGACTTGTTTGTTAACCTTTAGTTCACCAAATTCATTTAGCCATTGTAGCTTATAAGGCTGCGGATGTTTCAAAGTTGGAAGCTTTAATTTTTCCACCAATAAGATGCTAGCAACGTTGGTACAACTTCCTCCATCTATGATCATGTTACACACTTTGCCTCCAATGTGGCTACGGGTATGGAAGATGTTCTCACATTTTGCATCCTCCTCCTCTTTCACTTGCACACTCAAAGTCCTTCTAGTGACAAGAGCTTCACCAACAACTGGATATTCTTGCCCCTCGCTCTGACTAGCTCTTCCTCAAAATTGGTCTCACTTGCTTCACTTTTAGATTCTACTTCGCTATCCCTCCGCATCACCACCACTTTTTGGTTATGACATGGTGATGCTATATGTCCCTTGCCCAAACACTTCAAACATTTGATATCACTATTTTTGGAAGATTAGGCAACTTCTTTACCTTTACTCGCAATGGATGTCTTGTTTAAATTGTTCATTTCCCTTCCTTCCACCTTGCTACCTGTTTTGTTCCATTTTGATCTCCAAGTGGAAGTGATAGAACTATATTGGGACCAACCTCTCTTAAGTTGTCGTTATGGCCATGTGCACCATATCCTCAAGTTCCACATAGTGTTGCATGTCCGCTACATCCACAATATCTCTATTCAAGCCCTTTAATAAGCATGCTATGTTTACTTCTCGGTCTTTCGATACATCAGCTTAAATCATGGCCAACTCTATTTCTTAGTAGTACTCTTCCACACTTTTTTTAGGGTAAGGTTATGTAACGTGTTGTACAAATCCTAGTAGTCGTGGGACAGGACAAACCTCTTCCTCATGACAACCTTCATTTCCTACCAAGTTTCAATGGGCCTTTCATGATTGCATCTCCTAGATAAAACAAGTTGATCCCACCAAACAATAGCATAGTCAGTAAACTCAACAGCAGCAAGTTTTACCTTTTTCTCTTCAGAGTAAGGAATATTAAACTTAATGCTGCCTAAATTCCGATCCACTTAATCCATAACTCTTCTCCTTCTTCCACCATCTCTAAGGTGTTCAATTCTGTCCAAAGGAGCATGATTGTCAAACTCCTCAAGATCATCATCCTCATCATCAAATTCATTAAGAACTAGTTGCCTTTATTGCCTCAATTCCACGGTTTCTTTACAATCCAGCTATAGCTGCATATTGCATTTCCATCCTATCAAGGAATTCACCAAATCTAATTTCCATGCACTCAAAATGTTGCCTTATGGCCGTTTACTCTATAGTTTCATTCACCCTCCTCTCTTCTCCACTAGAAGCCATTTTAAGTGAAATCTACAAACTAGAATGAAAAATGAGTACTAAAATTTTTCCCCCCATATGTCTACACAAAGATGTATTCCCTCCCCGGGTGTTTCCTCTCTTGAAAGCTTTTAACTTAATGTTCCTCACTTTGCCTTTTTCCTCTCACTTCACTCAACTCAACTTTTAATAGAACTAAGTAGCTCAAATCTAAGTAAATCCTGCAAGTTAAATTCACCAAAAACAAGAGCATAAATGGTGGAATTAATTGTTGAGCAAAGTGGATGGAATGGACATAATTGTGACTTTAGAAATCAAAAGACTCAAAGGATAACAAACTGATTAAAATGGACTCAAATGATGAACTAAGACTCAAGATATAACAAGGATTCAACATAATCTGGTCTTAATTGTAGAATTGAACATAAGTGCTCTTGCTTTTGTGCTTTTGGCTTTTTTTCTTTTTTTCACAATTTCTTTCTTTTCTGATTCCTTTTTCTTTCCTTTTTGTCCTTATTTCTTTTCTAATTTAGGTCTGAAGATTAAGAAAGAAAAGATTCATTAAAAGAAAACAAGAACATGAACTCAAAAGCAAGAATTCAAAAAAGACACAAAAGAACATGAAAGGTCATATTTGTCACAATAAAAAAGAAACGAATTTTTATGAGATTTTCAAGAAACAAACAAGAAAGCATAAAAGATACGTATGAGTACAATATAATTAAGCCAAGCTTTGATACTAAACTGATGTGGAACCGATAAGAAAATGCTTTTGAACCCATGAATCAAATTCAAAAAATGAATTTCCAGGACTAGTTTGAATATGTAACAGCAGAAAGACCCTTAACCTGTTACTCGAAGAAACAAGAACCAAAGGTATTGCAAAGGGATGACACCATAAACACTATGGAAAGGTGTTTGATAAGTATCTCACAAGGATATAACCTAGATGAGTTTTCAGTTCTAAGAAGAACCAAGAGTTGTGAAGAAAAACTCACTTTTCAATTCAGAATTCGTGATCCTCTCCTTACATTTTTTTAAGGCTACTTAAATGTTTTCTAGGTTCAAGAAACATAACAAACAATAAGCCCAAAACAAACCAAGCTAGGTTGAAATTAACTAAATTAACTTAAACAACCCAATAGAGCAACTAAAACCCAAAATAATAAAAGTTATCCAAACAAACTTAAACCTTTGGTCTTAAATAGTTTAAATAGCTCATATTACATAAAAATACCAAAACAAGGTCCAAAACACGCAACTAAAGCCAAAAGGTCATACTAAGCAAAGGGAGAGCGGTGTATAGGCAGATTCTAGATTCCACAGAAAGCTTGTCCATTGAGGAGTGAAAAAAACTTCGATTTAGACGTTCTTAGGCATTCTTGAAAGCTCAAGATGTCCTCTTCGACTCTCTTGAAGGCCACAAACTCAAATGAAGACTCTAAGCTGTCCAAAATTGGGAATCTTTCAGATATATCCCACCTACCAACATGCAAAGGAGCTTGGTTGGATGCCCCACATCTAAGTCAGCCCAATGGCTTCTTGCTTGGCCCGAACATCTTTAATTAGTCCATTTAGAGCCTCTTTTCATTCTTCTAGCCTTTGTTCGAGTCATTGGCCCTCCTCCAATGTGTAAAGGCTCATCAACTTAAGTTGAACTAGATTGCTCCCTCCTTGGTATGTCCTCCATAGCTTGATCTCCATCACCCATCCCATAAGATCTCAACCATCTAATACAATAAATTGAATGGTTGAGATATATTGGGAACAGATTTGTTCCCCCACATACGTGCATTTCCTCTTTGTGAAAATCTATACCAGAATTAGTATCGAATTGAATTTTGGTATGATATTGTACTGATATTGATCAATATTGAGTATCATTTCAGGTCATTTTTAAAATTTATGAAATAGTCCTTAAATTTTTTTTAAAATTGCAAAAATTTCTATTGTCATATTGTGCAGTTATATTGTATACTTTTAACCATGTCTCTAAAAATCATAATAATAAACAATAATCACAATTAATATGAAATAACAATAATTCTCAGATATTTCACATATAAATAATAACCATAATTTATATTAAAAAAGACAATCATCATCATACAAATATAAAATTAAGAACAATACAAAGTATTTAAAACATTATAATTTCAATTTTCATTTTATAATAAACAATAATTACATCAAAATACCCAATAAAAAGAACAATAAATATTCTTAACTCTCAAATTATTACAATTTCCAATAAGAATTTGTGATAAGAAAATAACTAAGTAGAATTGAAATATAAAAAAAAGTATATTATTTAATTTACTATCAATTAGATTTATTATATTTAATTAATTTTAAATTAATTATTACTAAAATTATAAATATCATAATTTAATTTATAAAATTAATTTAATAATTATTAATAAATTTAGATAAATTTAAAAATATTTAAAAATATATAAATTTCAAATGAAATTTGATTTAATAATTAAGAATATATAAAATAAATATTAGATTAAAAATAATATTTTTAAATTATTTATTTTAAAAATAAAATATTTTTATTAATACTTTATTAACAAATATTATATAAAAGATTAAAATAAATTTAAATAAAATAATTTATTTTAAGTTTTATTTAATGTATAATTATTAGTAGTAATAAACATATTTATTTTATTTTAAAATAAAAATTAAAAAATCACAATAAAAGTTGAACTAGATAACTAATTAAAAACTTTGAAAAAAAAAAGATGGAGGGGGCAGAGAGGGAAAATTTTTAAAAGATTTTGAAAATTTTGCTAATAAGTCCCTATATTTTTCAAAATTTTTGACACCGGCCAGTACCAAATGAAATAGGTTGGTACTGACCGGTATTTATACTCGGTATATAAACTTTATTTTGTTCTATTCTCCGGTTGGTACAGAATAAAAATCAAAACCTTTACTTATTTGAAGATTTATTTTTCACAATCTTTGATGAATTTATCATTGTTTTCCATTGCCTATTTCTTCTCTCATCTTTAGCCAAGTTTGGACTTTTTGTCCAAAATAATTCTATCTAACCCTATTTAATATTTAAAATAACATTAATTTAAGCATTAAACATGATTAGAGAATCTCTAAATTCATGTGTAATGTTTAAAATGACATCGCTTTAGGTATTAAAGAAGGTTATTGTGGATTGAGAATTCAAACTGGTCTTTAGTCTAATGCATATAATGCTCTGTATATGCTGAAGTGGGTGGCAAGGTTCCATTGAATTGCTTGAAACTTGGTATGGTATAGGTGCTCTCTTCTACTCCTCACCGCCAGCTTGATCTCTCGATGCCGATATCTCCTCTACTGCTCCCAGTCGCGCACGAATTCGTGCAAAGTACTGATCGTACATATCAACTTAAACCTATACCATCCTCAATAATTTCCCGCAAGATTTCCATAGCAATTAAGATGGGAGTGCAACTAACCATCGACTCATGCCTATTACCATGCACTCTCAGTTTCCTTGCCAATTAGACTAACCCACTGTAAATCGCATTGAAATTTCGTTTATGCAAGTGATGAGGTTTGAAGATCCTAACTGTAAAAGAAACGTGCAGTTGGAGAGGAGATAGGAAACTGTCAATACCTCCACCATATTTGCCTCACTTCTACACTCCATAAACTCACTGACGTTATCTCCGCAACACATCAACACATTCACTTATCCTTTCCAATGTTTAAATTCTTTTTGCACATTTAAATTAAGCTCTTTATTTTAGGTAGAGCAATTGGAAACTTTTTTATTTAAACTATCAAAAATATTAATGAAATTTAGATTGGAATTTAGCAAAATTATTTGTGATGATTCTCACTCAAAAGAGAAAACTTCCTAAACATTTTTCCAGCTTCTGATCGGGAACTACAGTAATTAGCATCAGAGGAGATGAATGAGGCATCCCCTATATGTTTATGAACTTGATGTCACATGTGTAGAAAAAATAGGTCCCGATGGTTCACCACACATACACTGTCATATTAAACATATAGAGAGTGAACAAGTAGCTTGTGCACATGCCTCATTAAAGGAAAGCAAAAGCCAGAAGCTTTTGATTTCACGGGTGAGTAACACTGCATCGACGCTACATGAGCCCAAAAATTAGCAGCATGGACCTCTGAGTAGTCCCAATCAACTTAAATCCTATTTAGGCTGCAAAACACGGGTGTCCTCATTGGTATGGAGCCCAATATAAACATTGAAATGATTGTATCTAAAGTAGTGATCCACGCCCCGTTGCCAGAATTGCATAACAAAATCATCCCAAGAAGTCTTTTTCTCATCTACCGAAACTAAGCATATAGACGTTTGGTTGAATGAAAAATAACACTGACCATTTCTCCACTCCCTCTCCTGTGTTTTTTATGGTGTAAAATTCCATTTTCTTTTGCTTTACTGTAACAAGGCAGAGGTAAAATCCTCCCAGGAAGACAAATTAGTACTTCTATGCCTCTTCAACTCAGGTCTTACTGTCTAATCCGCGAAGAGATTGCTTTTCTTATCTGCATCGTGTCCAGTCCACGCAACAAATGTGGTCACAATTGATTTGTCGAAACGTATAAATGTTTGTGGACTGTAATGCATTTATTTCAACTTTTTTTTTAAGTAAAACTTACAGCCTTCCGTTCCTTATCATAAATATCAGCCAAATATTGAGGAATGCAACCTCAAATACGTAGATGCGCAAAGCAAATAAAAGCTCGAGCTAAAGTATAAGCCTTTTTATTAGCTTGCTTACAAATCCATCTACACGATCTACGAATCCATCTCTTTTTTCTAAGCTTTTCATTTATTTCCTCTATTATTATTTAGCAAATATGCAATATTGATGAGTAGCAAGTGTTTACTCCTAGACAGGTTATGAGTTATGACAGCTCAGTACTCTTTCTGGGCCAATCACAGCCACAGGTCTTTTTCCAGATCCAGTGGACAAGCCTACGCATCGTTAACTTTCTCGAGTAGGGACCTCATTGTGTTCATTCAGCAGCCCATATGCGTAAGACTAGCAGAGTAATACTGCACAAATGTGCAGTAATAATGAACCATTATTACAATTTGGTTGGTTATATTAAGAATATTTTTTATCTATTTATAATTAATATTTTACAGTAAATATTAGCCATTTGTAAAAAAAAATTCTGCCGTAAAATTTACAATGTAATTTTAATAATTGAATTTGAATAGGATTTGAACTTATTTATTTGGTTAAGATAGACGATATGGAAGAACAGTAGACAGACGAAACGGAAAATAGACGAAATGAACGAACAAGCGCGGTCTGGTTCGCATTTCGTCTGTGCACTTGCTCTGGTTTACATTTCGTCTGTGCACTTCGTCGGGTTTTCATTGTGTCTGAGACGGAATGTAAGGCAGAGGGAATGAAACAGATGAAATGGAAAGGAGAAGATGTTCATCATATATTTGAACAGTAATAATGTTTTTAATACGATTT